>OMLC01102417.1:0-18579 GCA_900302585.1 Regalecus glesne | reverse complement strand
CTACTTCCATGACATGTGTGCTCCACTTGGACAGCAGCTGAAGGCCTCTAAGTGCCAGGTCAAACAGCTCTCTGTACTCCTCATCAGACTTCTGGCTGTCCAGGCCAGAGCCTGTCACCACTTCACTGTTGCTATAGCGCGCCAGCTCTGAGATGAAACGGATATGGTCTTCTCTGATCTGCACCATCTGCTCACACAGGTTGTACTGTGGTGAGATACTACTTTGGGTGCATGTCCATCTAAGCAAAAAGAGGGCAAGGTGGGGTTGAGGAGAGCAGATGGCAAGTTGGTCATGGGTTGGCACTGGGCTGTGGCTCAAGAAATTGGCTTTGTGGGTTTGCATATGAGTGTGAGGACTTCTGTGATTGGTCGAAAAAGTGAGCAGCCCATGAGTCCCTCAGAGGTCTGGGGTTTTCTTACTTTGACTTGTTTTCCTCGTAGTGAGCGCTGGTCTCTATGTAGCGTGACAGTTCTATCTGCATATCTCCAAACAGTGGCACCACTTGGAGCTGAAATAAAAATACAATATGGGTTACTTCTCACATGTGGCAAAAATGCATATGGACCACCAGATGGAAAAAAAAACAGAAGTCAGGGCCATCCCTACCTTGAAGAATTTGTCAATCTTGCTCAGATTTATCCTCTTTTTGGCATCTAGTTTGTAGATGTTGCTGACATTCCCATCCATCAGGTACAGACCAAAGCCCATCACCTGGCGCATAGATAAAAAGGATTTGGTTTGCATCAGAATTTACCCAATAACAGGTTTTAAAACATCCATTACAGCAATTTAAAGTGAACTATGTGTACCTTCAGCAGCATGTGTTTCTCACTGGGTGTCAAATACATCTTGTTTTCATAATAATCTACACTGATGTTGACTATGTCTGCCAACAACTCCTCGTAACCCGGAATCACCTCCAACTGTTGGTGCAGGCACTACACAGATAAAAT
Source organism: Regalecus glesne (assembly GCA_900302585.1). Taxonomy (NCBI): domain Eukaryota; kingdom Metazoa; phylum Chordata; class Actinopteri; order Lampriformes; family Regalecidae; genus Regalecus; species Regalecus glesne. The sequence continues at coordinate 17,625 of OMLC01102417.1, read as the reverse complement.
AGTGGTAGGCAGTGGTGAGACAAAATCTCAAACAAACAAAAGAGAAACGGTTAACATGTCACTGGACAGATATAACCAGGGATATAAGATGCTGTTGGGTGAAGACACTTCAACTAATAAATGTCAAATTCTAAAATAATTGTGGTTTTTTTGGGGTCATTAAAGAGTTACATTCCGTTCATTATGAGCTTTCAAGTTAGGCGATGACATAAAAATAGAAAAACCCGCCAAAACTGCAGCCAAAGAGGAAAATGTTATGACAGCAAACCAACCTGAGTGATCCTGTTATGGTTGGCTAAAAACATAGAAAGATTCTGGGACTCTTGGATGGACTGAGGGTCAGCCATCTTCCTTAAGAACTGGGCTGCCCTGGAGACACATGGAAAAAAAAACTAACACTTCAATGCTTAAAGAAAAAAAAGAAAAAAAATAATCGACAAAATTTGAAATTACAACCTATGAAAACTACAATCCCTGTATCATCTCTTTAATTTGTGGTATGCTACCTTTTGTAGGCCGAGTGGTCATTTTTGACACTGCACTTCATGTTCTTGAGTTCGTCCAGCACTGCAAACATGTTGATGAACTTGCCCAGGGTGAGCAGGTAAGCCTCCGACACAAAGTCCTTCCTTCTCTCAGCATGGCACAGACGCTTCACTTCACTACAGAAACGTTCTATGGCCTTACGCTGGAACGGCAGAGAAATCGAGATGTCTGGAAATTCTGAGCACTTCATCAAGAGACTGTGCAACATCAGTGAACACTACTGTGGAAGTGTTGCCTGCTAAAATTTCTAGTTTAAGTATTTTCAGGACTGGACACCTGATATCATGGAGGTTGAACTCAGGTTGTACCCAAAGAGACCATGAACCCACCCTGATCTCCATCAAACATGGCACTGGTTTTTTTGACTTTTGTCCTCACAACTGGTGACTCACCTGAAAGTACATGAACTTCATGAGCTTGGTCACCTCAGGCTCCAACACCTCAACCGTCTTCTCGTAGATCTCCACTCTGTTGGGCTGCTCGTTGCATTTCACCTATAGAACACAAGAGGGCGATGTAACACAGCATTTCTCGACTGCTCTGAGGCAATGATGTCATTCTCTAGTGAAACAGAGCACAGGGTCTTTAAGGCTGCATGGTACATATGTCATAATGCTCACCATAGATTAGCTTGTACATAACCTCAAGGGTTTCCGGAGCTGTTTTATTAGTTTGGATGTATAGGCCCTATGTTGGTAAACAGTAGCATGTTGTTTTCTTCACTTTTTATTATGAGAAATGAGAAAGCTCTTCCATCACATGATTCCTACAAATATAGTTTTATGCATCATTTTCAGATGTCCTCTTTTGGTATATGGGAATATGGTTTATGGAATGTAAATGAAATCATCTTTCTATGAGGTGGGCAGTTAAAAGGTTAAACTGAGTGTTAAACAAAACAATAAACTATTTAAAGTTGACCTGCTGTGTGACACATTTTACCCAATAGTCACAGCAACATATATTGCACGAGACATTTGAAATAAAGAGAAAGAAATAGTAAAAAGATGAAAAAAGATGAGAAACAAATAAAGGAACCGATATGAATTCTCTCAAACATAAGGTTGCTAGTGATAAGATAGTAGTTGAAGAGGTTTCTCAATTGATGTCATGAATCGTAAGTCAATGTGTGTCTGTTACCTGAGGGATGGCTCTGGAGCAGCTTCTCCAAGTGTACAGCATCACAGCATACTCATGTCCCTCTTCGAGCATCTCATTCTGCACAAACAGACAACTGTTATAATCTTGCTGTTGCATTATATATGGACACATATTACTTTATTTTTATTTTTACTGGACACAAGTCTAAATCAGATACAGTCTAGCCAGAAGGCTAAGTGTAGTCTCTCCCACCTGTTCCCCTTTCTCATTTTTATAAAGGCTGCCATTAGAACTGTGCAACATCAGTGAACACAAATAACAGCAGCCCAAGAAAGTATTTCTTGGAGAATGGCTTAATGCAAGCACTGCCTATTATGTCATATCATGTCCTGTTGTCAACTGCTTATCTGAAGTCAGGTCGTGGACCTGCTGATGCCTATCCCAGCACTTATTGGGTGGGAGGTGGAGAAAGACCCTCAACAGGTTGACAATCCATCCCAGGGCTAGTGTGGGGGGATTAAGGCTACCTGCTCCTCCTGACCCCGTATGGTGGGGTCAAAGCCATAACCTCAGGCTTGTTAGTTCCCAAAGCATGTATTTCACCCCTGAGCTACCGTAGCCCGCGCCATTGCCCGTCATGTTTCTGCCAATATGTTTCATTTTGTGGAGTATTCGGGGCCTGGTGGCTCAGTGGTAGAGTGTGCACCTCCAAGTCAGGCGTGGCAGGTTCGATCCTACTGTGGAGCATCAGAAAAGGCCTTAATACCCCATGCTTGGTAAAAGTGAGGCATATGATGTAAAGTGTTTTGAGTATTGGGATACTCAATCGGGACGTACCGGCATAACACTAAAGGCTCTGCTTCAGCCATCATAACACTGCCCATTGAATTACATTGTGATCTTCGTCTTTTGAACGTTGTGGAACATGGCCAGGTTCAGCTGACATCAGGTCACAATGAGTACTCCTCAATTGAAAAAGTCAATTTGAAAACTCTCCATTTCTCTCCCAGTGTAGTTGGCACTTGTTAGCTGTTGCATTAGGTGATGAAGCGCCTTCATCTGCGCTCTTTTGGTGCCATAGTCTTGTCGGGCCTTGTACACAGGGATGTGGTTAATTCCCATGGTGTTATAATAGACTGGCTCCACCTCAATAAGACTTCCTGATTTGAATAAGGTTAAATACAGCACCGCTTCCTCTATTTTCCAGTCAAATCACACTCCCCATTCATTTCTCATCATCATGAAGAGGTTTAGCGGTCTTCTCCATGCCTGATTCATCAGTTAGTGTAGACTGAGTGCGTCTGTGTGTGTGTGTGTGTGTGTGTGTGGAGGGGGGGGTGCCCAGGCAAATCATAGCCAAGGCCCGAGAAATGGAACCAAATGATAAGTAACCCACACACATACAAAGAACAAGGCTTCCTTTTAGTGTGCGAGGGTGATTCTAACAAATGATTTTGTGTTGGCTGAAAAAGAGATAGCACTGCATGCATCGCCTGTTCCTACAGAATTATCCTTCAAACCATCAGTCTGTGAGACATTCTGCTGGATCAAGCAAACACTTTATTACACTTTTCTTTGACATCCTTTCTGTTACTTTTGATTGTGTATTAACAGCAACATAGTAAATATTACAACAAAGCACATTGACACACAAGTCATAATAAATTGTAATGGAAACCGATTGCTGGTATTTGTCTTACCATGCTGGAGTGGACTGTAGCCTGCTCTATGTAACGTGCAATGCCAGTCACAAATGCATTTCTGTCTTCAAAGTTGGTGTCAAAGTTTGCCTGAAAAAAAAAAGGAATGGAAAATGGGTTGACAGTATAAATTTGACAAAAGTCCTTCGGGACATTGTGTGTGTTCATGTGCATGTATGTGTAGTTGTGTGTGTTCACCTGATACATGATGGAGGAGGGAGGGGGTTCGATGCATGGCTGCTGGTCAGGGAGAGGCAGCTCCTCCAGCAGGTCCACATTGGAAAGCGCATCCTCCAGGGTCACGTGGGTTGTCATGGTAATGCGGGGTCATTCACACAACACCCAAGTCTGACATTAAACAATTAGAATCAGACAGTTTACTGACCATATAGGTTTTCACCTACATGGACTTTGACTCAGGTTTCATGGCTGTCAGAGGTACTTCACATAGAATAACAACACAAAAGTTTTCAGATATATATATACACAAAAATGGACTATATACAGGTGAACATGAGAGCTAATAAACTGTAATGGTGCAGAGAATGTATCAGAGATATTGAAATAAATGTTAGCAGTTCATTTTCATATCAGAGGCAGAATGACGTGACAGAGCACACCAGTATATGTATAATAAAGTATATACAAGATATAATTTGACAATGTTAAGTGATCATTTGAATCACAGCTTACAAGTAAGAAAAAAAATCACATCTGCTAGTTTTGATGTAGTGGTCAGTACCAGACGGGAGGAGTTGGGACAGAGTGTGAGTAGGGCGTGATGGGTCTGCAGTGACGTTGCCTGCTCGTTGCCTGACGCTAGAGATGTACCAGGCACCAATGACTGTCTCTGAAGACCTAACTGTCCACTGAAGTCTGTCCCCGTCTTGTTTTGTGGCAGATCCAAACCAGGCAGTGATGGATGTACAGAGGACAGACTGGATTATTGCAGTGTGGAACGGAATCAGCAGTTGCTGAGGCAGGTGGAACTTCCTGGTGTGACAGAATACAACCTCTGCTGGGCCTTTCGGATTTTTGGTCCTACGCTGGGTGTCCACCTTGGGTCCTGAGAGGTTACGGAGCCCAGAAATCTGTAGGTTCTCACTGCAGACACCGTGCTGTTGAGAAGGGTGAGAAGAAAAGCAAGGTTGGCTCAGTTTTATGTGGCTAGAATAACCATTAACTATTTGTCGACTTCACAGCCCCTATAAGTCAGGAAGTGAAATGCACAGGAAAGGCTTTGGCTCCCATATGCATCTAAATATAAATTATATCACGTCCACATAATGCAAGAACTCCCTCCACTCTACAGAGACTGTTATCAATGGGCAGACTTGTTGGTTTTCAGTTAGGGGTGGCTACGGAAACCCAGTATTAAACAGGCACTGGTGCTAAATGGCTAAATTATTAAAGACCATTCTAATGAGCTCTGTGCAGTAGCTCAGTGGTAGAACACATGCTGCAGGAACGGATGAGCTAATTGTTGAGGGTTCAAACCGACCATGGGGCATCCGGCCTTAATCCCCCATGGTCCATCTAAGTGGGGACTTAGATGGACCATGGGGTCCATCTTTGACCAACTTGTAAAAATGGACCTCTCTGTTCTACTTGTGAACGGCATCAATATTTTCTCTTCTGGGGAGAATGTACAGCAGGTTCTGAAGGTGAAAACAGAAAATTAAAAAGGTGGCTTGACAAAACATAATTATCATTAAATTTGAACAAAACAATAATTACGGTGCTGGGATCTTATAAAACAAACACTCGAGTATAAATAATGAAAGACAATGTGAACATAGAAAGAGAACATGAAAGTAAAATTCTAGGTGCGATATTAGACCTCAAGATCTGCTGGAAACCTCATAAAGAGGAGCATGGCCGTCCTGGGAGAAACGAGCCACATTCTGGATCATAATAAACCAATCCTCTGTCCAGATATGAGAAAATAAAGTCACCTTGATTCTGTTCTTAACTTGCTTTTTTTATCTTAAAAATAACTCAAATAAACCCCAAAAGAACCAGAAAGAGTGCCATTAGAGTGCCAGACTGATAATCGGAATCAGTAAGAGGAGCTATACCATTAAAGTCTTGACTTTACCCATCTCTATTCTTAGCTTCACTTCCTCTTAACAACAATGTGGGCCTGAAGACCATGCTTTGTTTCCATGTTAATCCCTGGCACCTGTATCCTTCCTTCTTCTCTATATTTCCATATGTAACAAAGTCTTAGGAGGAAAGAATGGTCAGACACCACTGATTATTCCCTTGTTCCCCTTCTGACTATAAACCCTTAACAATGAGCAGATGTCAACAGACTCAAACTCTGCATTTTAAAACAGTTAAAAGCCAAAAACAAGAACGTCAAAGATGACTCTGGATTTTCTTTTTAATGAAAGCAGTTAAACAGAGAGACATCCGAGTCATGCAAAATCTGCATTCTCGCAGACACAGACGTGAGTGTGAGACTTATCCATGACAGAAGAGCGCAGAATAGCTGAATGACATGTCTCTGAGAAGTGTGCTTTACCTCTGATGTGACAGAAGAGCTTGACATAGCTGACAATCACCTCAATATCCCCTGCCGAGGAGAGCATTAAGGAGCTCTGATGAGACAGAGCCAGGAGCCAAATGGAAGTGAGAAAGTTTAAACAAGGGAATCGGGGCGGTAGCTTGTGTGCGCTCCATGCCAAAGGCTGACTCCAGAGACTCCAGAGATGGAAGATACAAGCCTAATGAGGTAGTGATGGGCCGGGGTGACTCGGTCTTCACCATACACGGTGTGCAGCTATAAAAGGTAAAGCTTTAAGGTAGTCGAGTTCTTTGCAGTCGTGAAACCTTTTGGATTCATGCAAACCACCGTCTGTATGTTAAAAGGCAAATAATCAGCCCAGCCCAACGCTACTACCACAACACTGGCTTATGCTTTACTCACATGATACGACACACCCAGCTGAAGATCATACATCTGTTCATCAAACCAACATCCAGTTCACAACTAACCACTTTGTCCTGTGTCAAGAAGTGAACAGAAAACATGTTTCTTCCAGTTTCTAGCTTCAACAATGCAGCTGAGTTCAAATTCTCTGCTGCAGTATTATTATGGGGCATTGAAGAGGGGCCTCATTGTCTAACTTTAGAAAAGTCTTTTTTTTCTGGTCTGGGTGAGCAGTATTCTAAATATTAAATCTGTGGATCATGTCTTTTCTCTCCTGCTTTTAACTGTGACTACCAGCTATTTAAGATCCACCTGGATATTGGGATTGGAATTTACTTGATTGAATTGAATTTTCAATCTCACTAAAGCTGGAAAAGGGCATCCTACAAACTAAGGCTGACGGGGTCCAAATGCTTCCTGTTACAGTAGGACTCCCTTGTGGCCACTACAGTACAAATTAGGCTAGACTCATAGAAACAGTGGCAAAAAAACACAAAAAAAACCCACAAATGAAACCAGTATAGGAAAATTATTTTTCAAAAGATAAATAAATGTTTATCATACTAATATCTTCTGGCATAGTTCCCTTGAATGAAATTTAACATTGTAGTGTTTGGGTTAAATATTTGCAAAAGTCATACGAGAACACTGATGGTTACTGGTTCCATTTTTTTTCATATGAAAATGGAAAGAGGAAAGTTAAACTAATACTATCTTCATTTTCATTACCTTAAGCATGCAAACAGCATGACAAACACAGACTCATAATAAAAGATATGGCAGAGTGATGCTGTTGCTGAGCAAGAATCGTGTGACGGGACTGAGATGGCTTGGCATGCCAGGGTGAATAATTGCAATTTATTAGCTAATTGGGCCATCTGCTAGCTTATAGGAAAGGAGACGCGTTAGGCCGTTGCATTGGTTTTCGGAGGGGCTTTTTATCTTTTTATCAAGGAGACGAATGTGTTTAGAATAACTGCAAACCCATCTGTGCTTGGGAATACAGATACCTCTGAAGTCTGGGCTGACTGAATAAACTTTCCCACACTGGACCAGACACTTCAATTGTGTGTGTGTGTGTGTGTGTGTGTGTGTGTGTGTGTGTGTGTGTGTGTGTGTGTGTGTCTACAAAGTTACAGTGCTCTGTGGTCAGTGTTTTGTGGCGGATGTTCACTCCACCACAAAATCCAGCCCAGGGCGTCAGGATGGGCATCCAGCCATAATCCTCTTGGCTCCATCTAAGCCAGTGACAGTGACACAAAGAAAAGGACGCGAGCAACACAAACCAGGAAAGCTCAGAGCCTCACCTCAGATGCTTCGATTCAGACCTCGCCCTTCAACAAAAGCACTGCAGGTCCTCAACACCGTGTCTGTCCACCCCGGGAGCGTCTGAGGGAAATGAACACTAGACTCATAAAGCAGCAGCCACAGCTAGAGATGAGCTGTTACCACAGCTACAGCACCCCATCACCTGGTGACAGAGTCCCCAGCCTCTCCACCCCAGAGAGTCATAACCCACTGTTGTTTACACCGTGAACCAGTGTCTCTGGTGGGAGGAGGAGGAGGGGGTTCTCCTACTGTTAGTACTACTGCAGGTATCTCCCTCTACACACTGTCAGTCTCAGCCCCAAGAGACACTGAAGACCCCTGCACACAAACCTGACACAACCCGACACAACCTGACACAACCCGAGACAACCAGACACAACCTGAGACAACCCGACACAACCAGACACAGCCAGACACAACCAGACACAACCTGACACAACCTGACACAACCCGACACAACCTGACACAACCTGAGACAACCCGACACAACCAGACACAACCTGACACAACCCGACACACAGCCAGACACACAGCCTGACAAAGCCAGATACAGCCTGACATAAACTAACACAGCCTGATGTAACCCAGTGAAAAAGAAAACAGGTTAACTGAGTTGTATTTACAATAACATGATTAAGAAATAACTATTTAATCATTTTTTGTTTAATTTCGTTAAATGTGGAGAAACCCGCGTTGTAATTGAAAGCATCATCTCACGTTTACAGAAGACAGCCAAACAGATCCCAGACCGTCCGTCAACAGCCAATCAGATGCCGGATTCAGTCCATTGTTGAGAGGTAAGTTTGCGCGCCGCAGCTGGGAATCTTTTTCCGTCTCAGCATCGCAGCAGGAAGGCACGTCCACACCCAACAGAAACACTAAGTAGGACTCCAGGCGCTAGAATTAAATATTATTCAGGTCAGGGAAGTTTTCCACTTTTATGTCGGAGAAGTTTTCCACTTCGTTGAAGCCGAGGCCGAGTCCTGACATCGCTGGAAGCGGAACGTATGTGACTCGGTGAGAATCTGTCGAGAAGTTAGCATGTTAGCTGGTGGTCATAAATGCTTTGGGGAAGCTGTTATATTATGTTTAGATGCTCTGTTACCTACTGAGTGGGTAATTATAAGTTGTTAAAACACCTCATACGTGCGTTAGCGCACTGAAATGGCACAATCATTTCCTAATTATCGCTTGTTTAATGTTTAATGCAGGTCCTGTAGGTAATTACTTTAGCCTGTAGGTGGCACAATGTCTGTTACTTTGTGTTTTCAGCCTCACAGCTGCTTTGTGCAATTAATTTGTGATTTTGACAAAAGAAAGGAAATGTTTTTGACATCAATTTATTCATGTGTGGAGTCTTTAGTCATTTACTCTATAAGTGTTCATTTACACTGAAATAGATGGTCAAACAAAGGTTTGGGTGCTGACGAACGTATATGAGGAAATCTTGTTATAGTTTCTGCTAGATGTGATCATCGGAGATGTGCTCACCAGTGAAACGGGCGCTGAGTTTAGTTAGTTTGAATAAAATGTGTGATGTGTATTTCTTGTTGATATATTGGTTAAGCTCATAGAGTTTAATAGTGATGCGAGTTAATTTGTGTGGAGTAAAAATATATGCTTAGCATATATTCTGTTAGAATAAAATAATTCAACAGCAAATTTCCTTTGAGAATTTGGAAATTGAACTACTAGAGTAGGGGGATTCAGAGGGGTGTATATTGCACATATAAACGGGTCCTTTTCTGTTAATAAGCATCTTTTCTTTACTTTAAACCATATGTAATATTTGCCTATTTTTAATGGTTCAGTTTGATTAAGTAGCTCCAATGCGTTTCTCGGATGGTGTCATTATCTCTATAGTTTTGAGGACAGTGGGTGACAGTGTCAGCTTTACACCATGTCTCCTGAAGAACCGTAATCTCCATATCCTTTATTACATTACATTACAGGGATTTGGCAGACACTCTTATCCAGAGCGTAGAGGAAGGTTGAGCCTATAGAGAGACAAACTAATGTGATATATGAACTGAGGTGAAAGGTCCCAGAAGTCTTTGCAGCATGAAGGAATTTTCCTAAGCACACGCAGACACGCATAGACCGAGGGTGTTGCATTGACACTGTCTAAAGAACATGCTGTCCCTCTCTTTCTCTATGTCTCAGTCCATCTCCCCTGTTGTTCATCAGTGTTGGGTTGACCAGGTCTCTATTGGCTTTGACTCACTTTTAGAAACTGCAGATTTGGAGCCCGACTTGTTCTTACTCTGCATCCCCATCTTCTGTTAGAGTTTGGTACAACACGGGCGTACGCTCTCCCCCTGTGTGTGTGTGTAAACACACACACACATAATTATACACATGCATAGACACACACACACATACATAGAATTATACTAATATGTAATTCTCTCTCTCTCTAGGCACTCCAACTTCATCGACTGCTCATTGGCTAAACTGCGCCTCCCACGTCCTTTACTAATCAACTGCCCTCCCCCTGCCCATAGCCAGGTACAGTCAGAGAATCTCGTATGGAGATGTGTGTACTGCTCTGGCGGTGGCAAGCAGAGAGAAACGACTTGTCCAGTCTTGGGTCTGTCCAGGTAGGACTTAAATATAAATGATGATCAACTTGGTAAGGCTTGATGTGGTTTTATCTGCACATCAGAACCCTAAGACTTGGACACCTGCGCTAGTTTGGCCTCATGGTTCAGTCAAATGGTTCAGTCTTATGTGTTAGTCTCTTAGTTCAGTCAAATGGTTCAGTCTGATGGTTCAGTCTGATGGTTCAGTCTCTTAATTCAGTCTAGGTTCAGTTTAGGTTCAGTCTCTTGGTTCAGTCTCTTAATTCAGTCTCATGGTTCACTCTCATGGTTCAGTCTGATGTTTCAGTCTCTTAATTCAGTCTAGGTTCAGTCTCGGTTCAGTCTGATGGTTCAGTCTCTTAATTCAGTCTAGGTTCAGTCTCTTAGTTCAGTCTGATGGTTCAGTCTCTTGGTTCAGTCTCTTAATTCAGTCTCATGGTTCACTCTCATGGTTCAGTCTGATGTTTCAGTCTCTTAATTCAGTCTAGGTTCAGTCTCGGTTCAGTCTGATGGTTCAGTCTCTTAATTCAGTCTAGGTTCAGTCTCTTAATTCAGTCTCATGGTTTAGTGTCATGGTTCAGTCCCTTAGTTCAGTCGGATGTTTCAGTCTCTTAGTTCAGTCTCATGGTTCGGTCTTGGTTCAGTGTCATAGTGCAGTCTGATGGTTCAGTCTCTTACTCAGTATAGAGTCCTCACAGAGGATGTGCTTTGCCCTAGCTGGGACACCGTGAGCCTCTCAGGGGCCTTCAGCTGTGAAGGGCTAAAGCAGCTCCAAATGAAACGGGGCCTAGGTGGAGGCATCACAGCCCTCTGGAATCAAAAGCAGACTGGTGGCCTGAACTGGCGGACCCCACAGCCCCTGACCGTAACAATATGTGTCATGAAGAATGAGGTTGACAGTATTCACAGGTGTACTTTGACCCCTGACTGCACTGGATCCAGGATAACACGCCCTGAGGGGACGGATACACTGTGTCACAAGCTCCGGGTGGAGTGGATACACAATGGACCTTCAGCTGAGGAGGAAATAAATACAACACCATGGTTTCTGACAAAAGCCTGGTTTTTCACAGAGTTGTTACTGTGATTTTATATTGCAGTGTCTATGTTTAGAAATACGATGCCCAAAATGTTTTATATTTGCACTTCCTGAATGTACCACATGGCCAGATCAAGCTATGCGTCAGACAATGAACACGTGAGATTCTGCTCAATAAAGTTAACAGAATTTTTACAAAGTCTTCAGACTGCGTTTAATTTGAAAACTAGTTGACTTACAGAACTAATTCTATTATCCTGATCATGATGTATGTAAAGGGCCAGCATGGCTCAGTGGATAGAGTGGTTGTCTGGCAATTGGAAGATTGCAGGTTTGAGCCCGACACCTGCAGAGAAGTGTGTCCTTGAGCAAGGCACTGTTCCCCTAACTGCTCTTCCCAGTGATGGGCTGGTGATCTTTTAAGGGTGTACCCCGCCTTTCACCCAATGAGAACTGAGACAGTTTCCCCATGACCCGACTTTGGATAAGCAATGGTTGGATGGATGGATGTGGTGTGGTGTAAACTGTGTCTTATTGTGTGTTCACATCCTCCATCACCTGTCTGTCTGTCTGGGGAGAGAGATCCTCCTCTGTGGCTCTCCCTGAGGTTTCTTCCTGTCTCTCTCCCTGTTAAAGGTTTTTAAGTTGTTCCTGATCTGATGTGAGGCTCTGAGGACAGGAGGTGGTGTTGATGTAAAGTCCACTGAGGAACATTGTTAATATGTGATGATGGGCTATACAAATAACACTGACTTGACTTGACCTGACTTGACCGTGTTGCTGGACTGTCAGGGAATCAAGGCTTACCTGTGTTCTCTCCTCAATCACTGTGTCCACAGGTTTGGTCTGCTGGCTACACCGGACCAAAGATGGCTGCCTTGTCTCCCAGTAGGAAGTGGACAGTTCTGCTTCTCCTGCTGTGGATCACCGTCACATGTGTACTTTACAAGAACCAGACTATGTTTAGCTACATGAAGACTATTCTAGATAATTCCACCAGTTTCCGGGACTCCAAACCGTGTGCCTGCCACCAGTGTATAGCAGAGGATCATCCATGGTTCATGAAGCGTTTCAACAAACACATGAATCCCTTTCTAACAAGAGGAAACCGCCTCTCGTCAGAGGCCTTCGGTTGGTGGAAGGTAAATATCATCTCCATCATGACATCACTGTGGGCTCTGGTCTCATGTGGCAGCAGGCCCACATGCAGGGTGTTTTTCTCCATCCACATCGGTCTGGTCATTTGCTGACCGGAGAGGAATCCAGCCTCCTTTCCCAGGGGAGTGTGTGTTGGTGCAGTTGGTTGGGTGGAGGAGGGGTGCATTAAGACACCTCTGCCAGTATGGGGCTATGCTGGGGTCTTCTGGTACCCACAGCATAGCTACGCTGGCTCCGGCCATGTCTGAGCATAGACTCAGGCTAGTGATCCATGGCCTGCACATCCACAGGAGACGTCTCCGTGCCTGACCCGTCCCCTGGCCCTCAGGCACGGACAGGCGTGCATATATGCAGAGCAGATCTGGCAGCCACACCTCCTTCAAGTCTAGTTGGAGATGGACGTACGGGTACTCCCATCGAAACCCGTTCTCATGGATGTTAGCGGACGGGTCTCATCACCACTGACTGCCATGACTCTGTAAACCAATGGCAGCAAGTCAAGTAGAAAAAAAACCCTCAGGTCAGCCGTTGAGTTTGATTTGAATGGAAGACTGTTTGTGAGCTCTTCATGAAACATGGACGGTTCTGCCCATCTGGACCAATCAGATGTCCCCATCTCACACACTGAATGGATCCCAACAGGATGGGATGAGAGATTTGGATTTGGGAACTGATGGGCCAGAGGCAGTGGGTTTGAACCCACCACTGTGCATCAGGATGGGCGTCCGGCCTTCTTAACCCCCCCCCTTAAAAAAAGCTCCATCAGCAGTCCGTGTCCACCCCACCAGGTGGGGACTGGTGCTGATGGTGTGTAAAGCGGACCTCTCTCCCCTCATGGGACTGGGATGTGAGAGTCCTGCTGCTCTGGACTCGGGCTCCTGACTGGACTGTCGAGTCCACTGTCAAGTCTCTGGGCCTCAACATATGTGTGAGCTCTGAGGCATTTAGTGAGTTAGGTCAGCAAGGCCGCTGAATCGCTTCACGCCTGCTTCCACCATTCACATATTCCCTTTCATGTCCACGTTAAATGGGAACGGAGGGATTTAGAGTCTAGCAGACGTGTGTCTACATCTGAGAGCCGACACACAACACAAGCAGGGATCTGGACAGGGGAGAACTCCAGCAGGAGCCATAAAGCTGAGCTCCAGGGGCCACCTGGCAGCACATAGAATGCATGGAGGCAGACTCAGATTGAGAAGAATCCCTCAGGCCCTCACCTGCACAGGTGTCCACCAAAGAGACGTTCCTTAAAGACACAGAGAAGTGTGTGGTCGGAGGACAGCAGCAGGTCAGGGAAGAGTTCCAGGTCAACCTGAGGGGGATGATGAGCTCTCCATCCATCCATCAGGAGGAAGACCAGCCTCTCTGAGAGGAGTGGGGATTCGACTGGCCTCAACTCTGCCGGTTTATATTATCACCCATTCAGCAACTGCTCCCACCGCCCGGATCCGGCCAGCAAATGACCAGCAGATATTTTGACAGAACCACACGTCCCAGTGCACCGGCCTTTATGAGGGCGGCTGGGCCCAGTTTCCTGAGACGAGGCCTTCTAAGTGTGGAGCTGCCCCAAACCTCCACGTGTATAATAAAGTGTGTAGTATGTAATGTGATGATATGCAGCTTCTCCTCGAAGGCTTGTCAGCAGCCAGTTATCAGCTAGCCAATAGATGGAAGCAGTAACACACTGTCTTCAAGACACAGTGAGATGTGCAGGCAAACCGAGTTACTCTGGTCCCAGCAGCTCCTGGTGCTCACGTCCATGCCTCAACTGAGACCAGTACTTAGGACTGTTGGTTCTTTGTCTGGTGTGTGTGTGTGTGTCAGAACTTACAGAGTGACCACGGCGGCCTGACTGGCTACAAAAGAGCAGAGCAGGAGCTCTTTGGTACTTTTCCATTGGGGGCCAATTTCCTGGACCCCCGGCCTGACCGCTGCAGGACTTGTGCTGTGGTGGGGAACTCTGACAACCTGAAGGGCTCCCACTACGGACCCTTGATTGATGTCCACGATGTCGTCATCAGGTAGGTCACAGGCCGCAGGGCTCAATGATGCTCTGTGATGCTTTTGGCTTGACGAGGAAACCACATGTTCTGTATGATTCAGGTCATTTATCAGCTTCTATTATTGTCTGTGTGTTTTATTGCTGTTTGATTTGGACCGATGTGTCTGAGGGAGGACAGACTTTATAGATCGGTTACATACGGTTCTATTTGAATGATGACTGCTCGTGACACGTAGACTAAACCACACGGGCAGGTCACTCTTCTAAGGTGGCCAATGGAGACACGGGTTTTTGGCCCATTTGTAACCCGTCAACCCACTGGGTGAACTGGCAGACGAGGGGTGTTTTCATATTGCTCTTGTCCGTGTCCTTTACACTGGATGTTAAAAAGCCACTCGGTTTTAACTTTTAGGGTCAGATGTCCAAAATATGGTGGTTAGTCTTTAGTGCTGTGATGGAGCTGTCTGAGAGCCAACAGCCCATTGAGCTTCACTTGAGCCTCTATCCATGACTATTGTGATCACTGGTGTATCTCAGCACAACGCACACGTCAGATGTTGTGGGTTTGATCCCCCCCACCGGGCGTCAGGAAGGCCGACTGGCTTTAATCCTCAGAGTTCCGTCCCAGTCTATTCCTGTGTCACCATCCGTCCAGAAGGGATGCAAGTTCCACAACATGTGGTGACTGACCTCTGGTTTCCTTGCAGAAGGCCGAGGAGAGCTAATCAATTAAAATGAACCTTTAAATTAATCTTCTGCTGTTCCTGAAGAGCAGGAATCATTTGACACAATGATCCAGTGTTTTATTGATTACCTGGGCTTGCATTGCATTCTTCACCACCACTGAGAGGTGGACCATGACCACGCGGAGACAACACGAGTTTAATGCATACGCGTAGGTGAAGCATTTGAGTTTCACTCTTTAGGGGGACCACGTACGGCTTTTAACACTCAAGTCCCCGTTTGTGATGCACACTACCAGACGGTGGCTTCAAGCTAACTCACGTCTGCTGTCGCTGCGTGTCTCTGACGGTGGGAGGAAACCCCCTCAGACACGGGGGGAACATGCAGACCCCACACAGACAGACTGGAAAGGTTTGACTTTGCAGATGGAGCGTTTTCTCAGAACTCCCTCCGTCCGCTCCCCAGTCGGTGAGTGACGGCGTTCATAGTGGATTCCCCACCTTCATGTGCTGCAGGGAACGAACGATTCCTACTTCTCTCAAAATTCCCATCGGCGTTCGTTGTGACAGCGAATCACATCCAAGCTTCAGAACTAAGACTGAGAGTTTGAAAGATGAAAATCTCTAGCAGAGAGGAAGAGAAAGTGGGATTCCTCCACTCCCCCGTCGAAGGCTAGCATCGACCGTCAACAGTCTATCGACGCCGCCTCAAGTCTTGATGGCACCACAACTGGTTTGATCCAGTCACCAGATCCCGTCTGTCTGAGAATGCACGACACAAACCTTCTCTCTGTGTGTGTGTGCCATGCAGAATGAACAGAGCCCGCACGGCAGGCTTCGAGGGGGACGTGGGCACCAGAACAACTCTCCACGTGATGTATCCAGAGAGTGCAGTGGATCTGGACGACACCACCCATCTGCTGCTCTTCCCCTACAAGACGCTGGACATCCAATGGCTCATAAGTGCCTTGACCACAGGATCCATCACCTTGTGAGTGTACAGAGCCTAAGCTAGGAATCCCACATCACCAGAGCTCCCACGGGAGGGGGCCGCCCTGGGTGTTCAGCCATCAACTGTGTGTCAATGGCGTTTCCTCCCAGAGGGATTTTTGACCTTTGGTTCGGTCTTATTTCCAACAGAACATACACACGTGTGAAGGCGAGGATAAAGGCCAACAAAGACTTGGTGAGACTCTTTACTCTGCATCTCCCCTCCCCCCCCTGGATCCCTACGCCACGGTGTCTCTCCTGGGCTCCCATATGTGTCAGGAGTAGGATTTCTCCCAAACTTCCTACTGGTCTAACTTTGCATCCCCATCCCACAGGTACTGGTCCTCAACCCAGCTTTCATTAAATATGTTCATGAAATGTGGTTAGAAAGCCATGGCCACTATCCATCCACGGGCATTCTGGCTCTGTTGCTCAGCCTGCACATGTGTGACAAGGTAAGTTCTTTGTTCCGTCACATTTCATTTGGCGTTCCCTGTTAAAGAGGAGGGGTCCGCTCTAGAGGCACTACATTGATCTGATCCAGAAAGGTGGCCGACTGTGTGCCTGCTTCCTTCCACCTCCCACAGACACAGCGTTACACGGGGAGGAGAAATGGGTCCTTACATTGTGTAGGTCAGTACACCCACGGGAGGAAACCACCCACACCCTCTCAGTGTAGACGTCAGTGTGTGGGGCCACTTATTCATTCAACCTGAATGACTCCGGGGTCAGAAGATGGTAGTTATGGGATGTGAGCTGCTCAAATTCAAGTAGAACCTGGTGTTGAGCGTGTCAATCTGAGCCCTCCCCTGGATTACATCATGATCAGGTGCTCATAGGTGAGCAGCACTGACTGCTAGAGCTCCTCAGCACTCAAAGCCCACCTTGTTGTTTTCCAGTGGAGTCCGTGTGTAATTCATACGCTTGGTGTCAAATAGACCCAACACGGAATGATTTGGGTCTAATTTAACCAGTTCACCATGGGTTGGCTCGTCCCCCCCACCCTTCCATCCTTACTGGTTGAAGGTGTGCTGACCAGTGGAATAAGCTGGTTCAGCCCTTGGTCTGGATCAGCGGTTCTCAACCTTTTTCACTTACCGTCACCATCAGTCACATTTTGTTCAGCCTGAAGTACCGACTCAGCAATTAATAGATTCATCAGTTCATCAATTAATGACTTTTGTTCAATTCATTCATTTCACAGTTTGAAATAAGATTACATATAAAACATTTTATTTAAATATAATAATAATAATGATAATAATAATAATGATAATAGTAATAATGATAATAATAATAATGATAATAATAATAATGATAATAATAATAATAATGATAATAATAATAATGATAATAATAATAATGATAATAGTAATAATGATAATAGTAATAATGATAATAATAATAATGATAATAATAATAATGATAATAATAATAATGATAATAATAATAATAGTAATAATGATAATAGTAATAATGATAATAATAATGATAATAATAATAATAATAATAATAATAATAATAATAATGATAATAATAATAATGATAATAATAACAATA
>OMLC01102410.1:0-17121 GCA_900302585.1 Regalecus glesne | reverse complement strand
GGGGAGCAGTTAGGGGTTCAGTGTCTTGCTCAAGGACACCTCGACATGCTGTATGGAGGACCGGGGATCAATCCTGTGACCTTCTGATTGCCAGACGACCGCTCTACCCACTGAGCTATGGCGCCCCCATCTGCACCAATTGTCAAAATGGTTTGTAGAGAATATTTAACTCACACTTATAAACTGACTCCCCTCTGTGGATGGGGGTCAGAATTCATCCACCGTATCCCTGCGTGTCGTAAGAGGCGACTAAAGGGTTGGCGTCTGGAAGGGCATCCGGTCATAAAAACTTCGCTCCACAACAAAATTCATGGAGAGTCAATGACTTGGAGGAGACGAATCCATGGACCGGTCAACCCCCGCTAGCGGGGAAAAACGGCCGGAATACAAATCCTGTTTGTTGTTGTTGTTGTACTTATAAACTGACTAAATATATATGCATGTGCATGTTTGTCTGCACATATATAAGAATACATCTTTTCCTTGTGGACCCGTATGGTAAATGGACTTGTGTACATATTTTCTTCATTGATGATCACTAAGTAAGGTTAAATATATTTAAACCCTGATTTCCCTCCCTGGTCAGGGGCAGAGCATCCGGTCACATGACTTTACTGACCGTCCACATGATGACCTGATGTGTGAGGAAGAAAACTGAGGGCAGCTAAACAGAGACATGGTGCAAGACACAAATTGTAAAGCACTCTGAGGTTGCTAGACTAGAAAAATGCCATATAAGAACAAGTCAATTTAGCATTCCTTTTATCTTCTAACCCTGCATTTTGTACCAGTGGTTCTCAGCCTGCAGTGGAGGGAGAGGCCCCCATTCATATGAATGTACAGTTTCACTCCATGTCCAGCTCTTGCCTGTGTGAAGAGCCAGTCAGTGGGGAGTGTGCATCTGTAGGTTCCACCGCTGTCCCTTCCTTTTCCTCCTCATCTATATCAGAGCCTGCTCCTTCCTCCTCCTCCCTGCTCTCCTCGCTGGACTGAGGTGAAAGCCATGGTTTTGGGGGTCTGCCGGCACGCAAACAGGAGGGTCTCGGGCCATGGCACTGCTGCGAGGGAAGGCTGTAGTTGAACCGGGCTGCTGCCATACACTCTGCACTGGTCTTATCACACACACACTGCAGCCTGTCGCAAATGCCGACACCCTGACCTGGAAAACATGATAGGTGGACTGAGTCAGACACCAGAGGACTTCACCATTCAAATCAGAGAGCACCTCAAACACCTCTTTTCTCTTCATTCCACATCTTTTCCATTACTCCTACTTGCTTTCCAGCTTCTCTTACATCCAAATACAGCCACTGTATGGAAAGCAGTTGAATGGGAACTCTGATGGGGGGTCAGAGGTCAGACTCACACTGGGGCTTCCTGTTCTGACAGGAGATCCTAGCCTCGAGCTTCCTGTGGTGCTGGCAACCCATCAGGCTGATCTGCTTCAGGCAGCACCGATGGACAAAGCAGCATCTGAGGTGGGAAGGAGAGGTCAGCCAGAGAGAGCCAGGGGACGACAAACCCTGAGTCAGTCACGGTGTGTCAGCAACATATCGGCCCTCTTCTGTCGACTCAGTGAGCTCAACTGCGACACTATGACGGGCGTCACGTACGAGCTTCACATAGTGAATTAGATGAAGGTCTAGAAATGTTGTGTAAACTACCTCCAACTATTTATCCTGGTCTAAGAATCTCCCTAACCCTAGCCTCTCTAGGGAGGAGACCAGGGGGCCTCCTGACTACATGCTGAACCTCCTCCACTGGCTCCTCTCTGGTTAGCTCTTGTCTTAAATGCACTAGTGATTCAAACGTATCAAGTCAAATGTGACTTGTCTTCATGTGAATCGTGAGCATCGTGGTTTTAAAGTTCAGTGGCTGACCTGTCCAGTTGGTCCAAAGGCTGTCCTCCGCCCTCCTGGCCACAGTAGCAGCCGTACATCTCGTACTCATGAGGACATCGTCCCGTCAGACAGCGAAGCATCTGACCCAGAGCTGGCATCTCCTGCTGGGCTCGCCCGTCACTGCCATACATGGTGAAGGAGGGACTGCACTCTGTCGTGATTGGGAACCAAAGTCAGAAGATCCTAGATTCAAGGCAGGAGTACTGGTTTGAACAGGAGTCTGTGTGAAGAGGGAACGACTTCAACATTCAAGACTGAATCTTTTCCTCCACCCATCCGACACATTATCACCTCTTATTGTTAATGTGATGATTCAGTACTCAGTGGTCCAGGTACCCAAACCAGCCATGGTTCACATGAGAGTCCCACACTGACTGGACATCCAGTGGTAATGAGGACTATTCACAGAGGACTGGGGAATAGTTGTCATCACAGCATTGTCCCATGGAGACAGATGTGTGTGAAGAGTACTCATTACCAGACTGGACATGATATAAACGGTCAGCTCTGAAGACAGTCCCTCTGTTGGGCTGCCCGCCAGAGAGACGCTACTTCAGCACATACAGCCTCATAATGTCAAGGACACTTTGACAGGTGTGGTGTCTGGATGGGGAATGGCAGATTCAGTGTCTTACCTGTGCTGGCTGGTTGTACCTGGACCTCCATCAGACCCACTGACTCCAGAAGAGACAAGCCAAAGGGCGGCACCACCTTCCTCTGAGCCAAACCTCCACCTTAAAACACACGCACACATAGTGGACACACACAGGGATACACATGTAGACCCATGAGGCAGAGACATGAGGCAACGTGACCCTCCTGCGTTCCAACCTTGTCAGCCTCCTGTAATGAAACAGAAACTCTACAAAAGATCAAGCTTGTGAAGCAGTGAACGGTGGAGAAGGAATAAATGTTTACTCCCTCCCTGAGGTTCTTACCTACTCTTTCTCCTTGTTAAAGGGTTTGAAGGGACTTAGTGACTCCTTGTGGTTGTGAGGGTCTGAGGACAGGATGTGTGTTCGTGTAAAGTCCGTTTGTGGTTGGTGATGAAGGACTATACCGACAGCACCGTCTGGAGCTGACTTCGGGGGGCTCTCTTTTACTGTGGGCTACAGCTTCATATGACAAGTAGTTCCGACTATACAATCTGATTGGTCGACTTGACATTAAGAAGGCGAACAAACCGCATCACTGGCGGAACAACGCCTCATCACCACTGATATTACTCCGCCATTGGCGCCCCTGCGTGACAAGATCCGGTGGTACGGTAGCCGTATCTGTGTATGAAAAAGCTATTCTTCTTTCTTCAGCAGATATTTTATTCATAACCGGGGTGAGCCAGCAGATCACCTTTGTGTTCATTTTGTGGTATTTAATACGCTTGGAAGATACCGAGGCTTCTAGCAAGAGTTAGCTTAACTCGCTGACTCGACAGGAATCCGACTGTTTCTGGGTCATTACTCAGGGTCGGCCTACTTGCTGGAGGCGAGGTAAATATCATTACAGAGAATACTGATTTACCATGTTCCAGGTATTAGTCGTGCCCTATGCATTTCCAGAGAAATTGAGATAAAACCAGCGAAATGTTGTTTTTGTAAACACATTTTGAGAGGAACTTGCACTGCAGTTTTAATAATTACTGATTATATATCTTGGTAACAATTGTACCGTCGCAGTTTTACTGTTGAAGGTGTCCTTTACCTTTACCGAGTTCCCCTTCCAATGAAACGGTCTAGAGAGTTGTTGCTGTAAAGTCTTCATTGGCAAATTTGCATTTTTTAAATGTTGGACTAAATTAAAATAGATTATACTAAACTGTTCTGTATTATAATATACTACTATCAATCAAAATGTAGCCATTAGGGGCTCCCATTAGGGGTCCCCACTTCCTGTCCTCTACATCTTCCTCTGTCTCACCAGCCACCTGCATGTCCTCCCTCACCACATCATAAACCTCCTCTTTGGTCTTCCTCTTCTCCTCTAGCCTGGCAGCTCCATATTCAGCATCCTTCTCCCAGTATACCAGCATCCTTCTCCCAGTATACCAGCAGTATACCAGCATCTCTCCTCCACACATGTCCAGACCATCTCAGTCTGGTCTCTCTGGCTTTGTCTCCACACCCTCCACCCTGAGCTGTTCCTCTGATATACTCTTGATGCATGCTCAATAATCCAGGTATGGGAAATCACAAAAAAGAGGTGAGTCAGTTCAGACTGAAGAAGTCACCTGGTGAGTGACGAAACGTTTCCAAATAAACTTCTGATCCAGCTGAACTGATTCACTTCTTTTCTTTTGTCACTCTAATATACTCATTCCTGATTCTGTCCTTCTTATATGTACTATTATGCTTAAATATTTGCATGGGCATGCCTGCTACCACTCTTAGCCTGCCGTGTTCCTGTCCTGCACAGTCACTCTCAGGATTGTCTAAACTGCCACTGAGCGCAAACCTGACAAGGTAATCAGAAAATGAGATATAAAGCACTTAAATGTTCTCTGTTCGAGAAACGTCATGACACGTTGTGCCCAAAGCAGCTGCCTCAAAGCCGAGGTTTTCCCTCAATCTAGTTTCCACACTCATTACTTGAATCTGCATCTCATGGACGGCAGCAGCAGGTTCTTTCAAGCAGCAAGTGTGTTGGAATATAAATGATTCTGACACTTTCTGCAACACATGGAAACGAACACAGTGTCTCAAGAGTTTAATCAGCTCTCCCCTGAAGATGTGTTATTGAAACAGTAACTGGCTTCTGCTGAATACCGAATGTCATCTAATACATGTTGTCTGTTTGCCCTACAGCTGGCTCACCTTGGCGCTGTGAACTTGGAGGGACCAGTGAAGTCTGTGTAAAGCCTCCCTCCAGTGACTTGTCAGAAGTGATGGGTAGTGACGACAGTGTCCCTGAAGTTTCAGTCGTTCCTGTGCCTGCAGTAATGACGTCTTGGTCTAGAGAAGAGCCAGTGATGTCATAGTGGAAGATAAGAAGGTGAGTGAAGGATCGCAGACGGGATCTTTGTGGTTATCATGTGAAAGAGATCTAATCTTTGGTTCAACCAGTAACGGTGGTGGTTCTGTCCATGGCAAGGGTCTGTAGAGATGATGTCGTGGGGTTTTCAGAAACAGTGCAGCTTTTGTTTAGATGACGCACAGACAGTGTCTCTACTTCATTGTGATTTTTCATCCCTGAGCACAAAGGTGCAGTATTGCAGTAAGGCTGTGTTATAGTGTCATGTCAGCGATAACTGATTTCATGTAATATACATCATTTTTTGAGAAACTTCAAGTTTTCCCATTAGTTTTGCAATTTACATCATCATCATCATCATCATCATCATCATCATCACACTCCAAAATGTAAAACAAGCGAATCCCTTTGACTTGTGCATGGTGGAGTTATTTTAAGTTTGTTTTCTATGATCAGTTTGGCTGTTTGATTGGGTACTCACCCAGATCTCTTCCTGGAGGACCATGAGTGGTCACATTGAGATTGATCTTTTCTTCTGTCTTATTCATATCTGGAAACAACACAGGGGGCACATACAGGACATGTTCAGTGACTCGGCAGAGGTAAAACAGGGGCTCTGTCATTTTCTTGACTGTAATAGAAGCTTAAGTTTACGTGTCACTATTAGTCCCCATGTTTTGGGGGTGGACATGCACTGAGAGAGACCACGGGGGATTAAGGCTGGATGCCCTTCCTGATGCCCCATGGTGGGTTCAAACTCACTGCCTCTGGCTAGTCAGTTTCCAAAGTGCAACCTGTACTGGCTACTGTGCGTACATTCATTATAAATCCTGTTGAAATACAGTTGAGTTTAGTTACTGTGTTGTTGACCTCAAGTCAGTACTCCTGCTACGTACTTTTACACATCTGCACCCAGGGGCCTATTTTCCCACTATCCACCTGTGGATGTGTCTGCAGACATTCTATGAATCTGCTACATCTCCATTTTAAAATCTCATGGATTCCGTCTGGTAGATGTCATCGACTTCACTGCATTATAGAAGGAAGGAGTCCCGTAGAAATTCCACACAGTCCAATTTAACGCTGCGTTCTACTTTTCAGCAGAATGAAATGGGCAGATTCA
This sequence comes from Regalecus glesne, assembly GCA_900302585.1. Lineage (NCBI taxonomy): Eukaryota > Metazoa > Chordata > Actinopteri > Lampriformes > Regalecidae > Regalecus > Regalecus glesne. The sequence continues at coordinate 11,130 of OMLC01102410.1, read as the reverse complement.
TTTAATTTCCCATAAGAACTGGTGGTAGCTGTGGTCATGGTCATTCTGGGGTTTGCTGCAAAGTGGAGCAGACAATAAAAGCAGCAAGGTTGAGGTTTTCATAAGTTTATGCAGAGAAGCCAATTTTGTTGAGCAGCAGCCAGTCAGATAGGAGAGGTGAGCACCAAGCTCCAAGTCTCATGAATAAACATTGAAACCAGATTCCTTACCTTTTTCTCACCTGGATTTTTTCCGCAAACGATTTGAGTGGTTTAAGTGAAACAAGGCACTGCTTACATGCATGTTTGTCATTGTACATCCATCACTCCTGCCTTCTATCATGTGGTGCCTACTGCCAGCACTTCAGTGTTGGACGTGTCATTTCCTTCTCCTTCTTTTCCTGTTGTGGCAGACTCAACACAAGTCCCTGGTGGGGTCCACCAAATGTCATCCTTGGTAGGAATGGCAGACCCCGCCTGCACCAATGGCCACATATTATATAGAGGAACAATTACAGATCCCTGATGCACCGAATGGCTGTTGCTGTAAAATGCACTGAATGTGCTTTTTTGATGTATCAAATGGATTGTATCTTGAAGCTGGAGCAACTTGTGGAAAAGTGGTGTAAAAAAAGACAGAGCAAGTTAAACTTCTTGATGGGCGTCGTGTAGCCTTACGTAACACTAACTCTGAAGTCTGCCTCTTGGTTCTAATAGCCTCTTCTGGCATGGAGCTGCTAGTTATTTTAGACGGATCACAGCTTGGCTTGGGTGGAACATCTATATTTAGTCCCAGAAGCACACAGCACAATCCTCCAGCTTCTCAGCAGCTGTGTGTGTGCACGAAACTGGGATTATCCCTGCTGGGGTCATCTCTTTAATTGACTGAAAACACTGGTGTGTCAGAAGTGTGTGTCCAGGCACAATCAATCCCCTCCCTGCATCCGACACCCGTGACCCGGGTCATCAGTGGAGCTGGTGGAACTGTCTCCTCCAGAAGGAGACAGTTCCATCTCTCCTGTTTCTCTTCAACATGCTTCCCTGGTTGGACTGAAACTCACCTTGTTCTTTATAGGGCTTCATCAATCACAATAGCAACACTGTCACAGAATGAAACCAATGGGGGAAAGTTTTGATTTAGTTTATTTTGCCTATTCTGTTGTTCAATTCTGCATCCGGCCTTAACCCCCAAGCTCCATCTATGTCCTTGTCCACCCCCACAACATGGTGACTACTGGGGGGATGTAAAACGGCCCTTTCTAAAACAGACGTCTCATTGTGATGGTATATGTGTGAAAGTAAGACATCTGAAAGTCAAATCACATGCACCATAATATAGGCTTTGGTCCATGAATATTGTGTGTGATATTTCCACTAAACAAGGCTGTAACTCCCTTGGCTTTGGCTGCTGGTACAGTCCAGAGACATGCTTCTTTAGTGATACTCCATTCTTACCAGCATTGAGGTCCTCTGTGTTCAGGTGGTTGGTCTCTGGGTTGGAGCAGACAACTGATCGGGCTGAAAGCTCTGAGGACGGAGAACCCGGTTGAAGCAAAAGCGGAGGTAATGTCTCAGATCACAAAGGATTTGTCTCATGTTAAGAAGTGAGATGTCACAGAAAGTAGAGAATGAATCAAGGCCATCAGTCAGCAGAATAAAATGTATAAAAAACAAGTAAATGTTATGTTGTGGGTCAGGAAACTGAGAATCAATGATTTCAAAGTACACTAGTGGATTCCATGATCGATGGTTGCAAATAAATTCTATTTTGCTGATTTCAATTCCAACTTTGCTTTACCAAGACGAGGAAACCATGATTATTATGTTATCCTACCCCTCCCTCTTCCAAACCATGTCTCTTACATCCATGGACTTCATGACCCTCAGTGGACATAGTTCATCTTTTTAATCTTTCCACTGCTGAATCGTCTGCTTCATGCCGTGTGTTGGTACTTCAGCATGGGGTCTCACTGCTAATGGATTGTTGTTAGCTTGTGTGTCTGCAGCATGCTGTCTACAGTGAAAAAGAAATGTCCCTTCAGAAGAGGTGTTTTTCTGGATGGGGACTCAATGGAGTACTTACCATTCGGAGCAGAAGACAGTATCAGAACGCACATCAGAAACATGACTTGTACCTATATTAGGAAAAAAGAACCATAATGAACTGAGGGTGCAAAACATTTTGTTCCTTTTGCCCACCACTATGGTCCAGTGCATGCTGTATTTGGTCTTGCTCAAGGACACTTGGACACGGTTTCTGAAGGAACTAGGGATCAAACCACCAATCCGTTGACTGCTAGACGACTGCGCTACCTCCTGAACTATTCCACTCCAGGTATTCCTGCACGTACTGTAGTTTGACACAAATAGATCCGAGAGCTGCTGGTTGCTTTGGTGTATTCCTCTGGATTGGGTTTCTGCTATGTGAGAAATGTGGAATTTTGAAAGTGAAAGCCTCCGAGAGCTCAATATGAATGAGCTTACCTTCATGTTGTTGGTCAAGTTTCCTGTATCGATGTCAGTCTGCTTGGATGACGGCCTCTGTGACATCGTATGCAATCCAACTTCTCTTGATGGACCCTTAGAAGCCTATATGCTCAGATAACTCACAGACACCCAGAGTTTCTTCCTTGGGATGTGAAGACCTTTGTGCACTAGAATCCTCTTCCAAGAGAATGCAGAGCTTCCCTTATTCCTTATCAAGTCTTGGTTGTGGTGGTGTTGGTGGGGGGATGAGCTTATAGCCCAGAATGAGCATGGCTCACTAGCTCTCCGTTGACACTTGAACAAGAGCTTGTCATGGTCTGAATCCTGATTGTAGGTTTTGGTTAGGATTTACTCTGGTCACGTAGTAGATGCAGGGCAGGAGTCTTAAGGTGCAGGGAGGGCCTGACAGTGGGGTCTTTGTCCCACTGAGCAGACTCCCTTAATCAGATTCTCCCACCAGTCAGGAGCAACGTGATCCTGCCACAGCAAAGTCAATGGAACAAGGTGGTCCCTCTGGCTCCTAAAGCAGAGGGACAGACAGTGGGGCATTGTGTGGGACAGGTGCAAAGCAGGAGGTCTTGCTGTGTGAGCCCGGAGGAAGGCAAGCTTTGTCTCCATAAGACAGCATTGTGAGGTTAAATTGGAGTAACTTCTGAATACTGCTTTGTGTGGTACTCTGTCTTCTTGATCTCCAGAGACGTCAGACGTCCCCAAACAATCAAGCTTCTCTTCTGAGAACAAAAATCACTTATGACTCAAATCACACCATCACAGCAGGCTTGTTTGAGCCTATGTTGGTAGAACATGAAGTTTACTTCTAACTGACTTGATGCATGCTCAATAATCCAGGTAGGGAAATCACAAAAAGAGGTGAATCTGTTCAACTGGATCAGAAGTTTATTTAGAAACGTTTCTAAATAAACTTCTGATCCAGCTGAACAGATTCACCTCTTTTTGTGATAGTCCTAACTGAGTTTTTATAACTGACTAGTAGCATCTCTCTCATTTCTTCAGCATTTGACCTCAGCTCAATCAACATGTAAATGGTTGATGGACTTTTAAATGTCTCTGGAGATAAATGTTTTTGGGTCATGGCTGAAGCCAGAACTTCATGTCACACTGTCTCAGGAGTCAAATAAAATGCAACAAGGATGACCTGGGCCATTATTAGGCATTTATTGATTTCACACCAGAACAGTAGGTTGATGAAGATGAGGAAGGAGCATGCACAGTTATCCCATTGATGACATTCAGGTCACTCCTGTGTCGATGAGCAGGTTTTGTGGCTGCTCCTCATGGTACACGTTTACTGCACATCCTTGCAAGGCATCTCTGTTTTAGGTCTGTGGATTAGGTGGGAACAGGATTTAACTGCATTTATGAGACTAGTAGTAGTTGTACTGGTAGCACTAGGCAGAGATGGGGGCATAGAAAAGGCTGTTGTACTTCTCAGCAATGTTTGCTTGTGTTTTACCATTAACAGAGAATCTGTAGCTTGCACAACCCATACTGGATTCCTCTTTATAGAGGTTTATTTGGGAAAAATATCACAGTGTCCTTTTGTACTTCTTTCCAGAAACCTTAAGCAGATTCACGCTATGAGATAATAATATCCCCTTTATAGGGACAGTGTATGTTAATGAACATTTAGAATTTAAGTAAACTAGTTTTAGCCACCAGGCTAATTTGAGTGATTCAGTGTCATACTCAAGGACACTATGACACACTTTCTAAAGGAAGGAGAATCAAACCACCAGCCTCCTTACCACCCCTGGGCCAACTTACTTCTGGAGAAGGAAAGCCTTCGGACCCTCCTGCACACCTCAGACGTGTGAGTCTCGTACCACAGATGGCTGTCATCACAGTACCTGTCAAATTGAAATTAACATATTAATTTTATAATTTGAGCATTTGCTTTGAGATGAGCCGAGACTCTCCAAGTGGTCTTAATCGACAAAACACAGATCTGTGAAAATGGCACAATGGGAAGCAAAAAGGAAAAGTGATTACCCTCATGGTGATTCAACAAGAACACGATGAACCACACAACTACTTTGAGCTACAGTTTGACAGTGGACATTTGGGGGGGGTGGCTTAAATTGAAGGGTTTTTCCCAGTGCAATAGATTTAATCTAGCTAGCAGAAGGACCCTTTCCTCACCATCCACCCTTCCTCCACCCCAAACCTCATTCCAGATGAGAGCATGAGCTGAAGTGGAAATGTCTCTGAGGGAGTACCTTTTCATCTGGGTCTTCCAGCCATAGGGACGACAGACGCATTGGGAGAAGAACTTGCAAAGCTCCAAGACACATGGCTGCAGCTTGTGAGCACCCACAGTCGGCCCTATAGCGGTCGGAGAGCCTTCGTCGGTAATGGAGCTGTCACTCAGCTTTCTGGCAGAGGACGGCTGAGGCCTTCTCCAAGGGCAGCCTATTGAAACATGGAGAGAACATTTCATAAAAAACCCAACTCACTTCATCCTTGTAGACATTTCTCTCCCCTTTTTATCAAGCTGACAACAAAATGCAAGTTAAAGCTCCTGTCACTCTTAAAGTTATGGTGCTAACACATCATGTAAAGTGTAAATTAAGTGTAATTAAACCATAATCAAAGTGATGCGTTTGCACTTGAAATAATAAGGAAGACGTGGTGCTTAATGATAAAACCTCAAACGATGGTGATTTTCTGCCACTTTAGCATCATAATGCTTTGTTCTGACTCTTCAAGGCTCTTATTCGATCAAAACAAGTGCATGCTCACAGGATTCAGCTGTACTAATACATTCAGGTTCTAATTAATGCAGGTACACAAGCTTCTAATTACCATCAAAAATCAATTGTATTGTTTTAAAGTCACCATGGGTGGAACAATAAGTCAGTGTTGCTGTTTACTGTCTTTCAGTGGTATTGCGGGACGTGATTGCTCAGTGGTCGAGTACAGACTTTGGGAACTGATGAACCAGAGGCTGTAGGTTTGAACCCACTGCAGGGTATCAGGAAGGGGATCCAGCCTTAATTCCCTAAGCTCAATCCATGTTTGTGTCCACACCCACAACATGGGGACTAATCATGACATGCAAAACAGGCCTCTCGATGTCTAGGAGCAGTGAGCATAGCTGCAGCACCCAGGGAGCAGATAGAGGTTCAGTGTCTTGCTCAAGGACAACTTGACATGCTTTCTGCAGGGACTGGGGATAGGACCAACAAATCTTCCTGTTACTAGATGACTGCTCTCCTGAGCTATGCGCCAATAAGACATCTACATTACATTATAAGCATTTAACAGATGCTCTTATCCAGAGCGACGTCTCTCTTCGGTCAGACACTGATAGTCGTTCCCCTCCCTGGTTGTTGCCACTTCATTTTCTCAGAACCGATGTTGAGGAATGTATTTTCTGTCTGTGCTCAGGGGTAGTTCATTCTCCAGCAGACGCCCCCTGGTGTTAATTTAACAGGATTACATGGAGAACAGAGCAGGTGGCCGGTGCACTGCGCACTCAGATTAACATACAAATGTTGAGTCTTGTCTTGTTCAGCAAGAGCGGATTCAGAAAATGATGCTGCTGACATTGAACCGGGACGTGCAGTCAGCACTGTTTGTTTCCTCTTCTCTAACCATGATTTTTATAAGACACGTGTGTGTCTGAGAGAGATCATCGAATTGTCAAAAGTTTTTAAAAAGTACACTGAAGCCAAGGTTTCCTCCCTACTGTTGCTCACTGAGAGCTTCCCAGTACAGCAGCAGTGTTTTTGCTTACCCCTTGTGCTACATCAGTGGGGATAGTTCAGAGAAACTACTGCTGCCTTGGTCATTACTTGCTTAAAGGCTCGATCTGTGATTTATTTTGCCATATCAAATGGAGGTGTATATATATATATAAATGATATGATGTGTTCTTCATGAACTGAGGAGGCAGAGGCTGCAGGTTCAAATCCACAGCAGGCTGTCTGGAAGGACATCTAGTCTCAAGCTCCATCTAAGTCCTTGTCCACCCCCCAACATAGGTACTGATTATGACGCATAAAACGGACCTCTGTGACTTTCTCAGCTGATGGGAAAGTCAAATGTGGGTTTGTTGGACTCCCAATGTAATATGAACAAACCATCTGTAGCATCAGTTGGTCTGGGAACTCGGATTGGGTTGTTCTTCAGTGGTAGGTTTCATATTCACACACCTGTCAATCCATCTGGGAGTGGCAGGAGTTTCCTATATGTTTGTGGCAGGCTGACCTTCTGAGTTGAGGGTTGTATCTTTTAAAGTAACCTCTGGATAGTTCGGTCTCATTGGTGCTACGCCCACATGGTCCCTCTTTCCTCCATCACCTCTGGAACCAACAGCTGGACCTGTTTAATGACTCCTGATGAATTGCACCGAGTCAAGGCCTGTTGTTTGTTGCTAGGCAGAACTCACACTGGGATGTTTTCATCCAGTGAGCAACTGCTGCTCCCTACTGTCTGTTTTTTCCTTCTGCAGTCAAGCAGTAGACACTGCATAAGAGAGGGAGCATTTAATTCCCCCCATGGTGAAATTAAACAAATTGAACATTGTTTTTTTTTAAATGTGGGAAGCGTGGTAGCTCAGTGGTAGAGCGTGTGCTTCAGTAACTAATGAGTCAAGGCTAAGGGTTCAAATCCACCACAGGGCATCAGGAAGGACATCCAGCCTTAATCCCCCAAGCTTTATCAGTCTGTGTCCACAACATTACGACTAATGGTGACACGTAAAACGGACCTCTTGCTCTGATGCTGAGGATGTCCTAATTGTCAAGCCAGCCCTCGATGACCCCTGACCCCTGTTTTTTTATCCTAGTAAGTAGTCTAGCTATCTAAACACAACTACCCAGTGGAATCAAAACCCAGCACTACCAGGGGGTCTTAAGATTGGTTTATAAACTGCTGTTCTGAGGTATGAGATGGACAGTTTCTAAATGTTGGCGTGAATAAATAAAATAAATAAATGATAAATGATTCCCTTATCAGTCCCACAAGGGGAAATTTGGATTTCTCTGCATTTTTGACCCAACCTATTGTATAGGAGCAGTGAGCTGCCAACATATGGTGCTCAGGGAGCAGTTAGGGGTTCAGTGTCTTGCTCAAGGACACCTCGACATGCTGTATGCAGGACCGGGGATCGAACCTGCGACCTTCTGATTGCCAGACGACCGCTCTACCCACTGAGCTATGCTGCCCCTATGCAGTGTGCACCTCATCTACAGTGCTCATTAGAAAACATTTACCCAATGTTAAATGAGAATTCATTAAAAAAATAAAATTGAAATTAATATTATGTGGTTTTACAATGGGACAGCATAGCTCAGGAGGAAGGGTGGTCATCTAATAACAAGAGAATTGCTGGTTCGATCTCTGGTTTCTTCAGAAAGCATGTCGAAGTGTCCCTGAGTGAGATACTGTACCCCTAACTGCTCCCAAGGCACTGCGGCTGCTCACTGATCATCTGTAACATTATGGGTTGAATGCAGATAACATGTCATCCTATGCATTTACAATGACACATGGATAAAGCTTCCTCACACAATAGGGATTTCTTTCTCATCGGGCATTACTATTCATGAAATCAATTAGACTGGAAATAATCCAATCCATCCTCATCATGTTCCACATATAATTGTAAGATGAGCAATTAACCTATAATCTTAGTTGAAATCTTAGTTGTAAAGATCTCATTGAGATGAGTGTCGGGCTTTGTCCATCGAGTTGATGCCGTTTCATGCATTCATTCTTGTAAACAGTGTGGCAATGCAACCGCAGTTCTCCTCTGTGTTCACTGCCATTTGCTCTTCCAAAGAGATCTCGTTTGGCTCCTTTCTGTTAAACAAATCAGTGTTTCCTTCACAGAGGAGCCCTGTGGCCATGTAGAAACCCCCAAAATAGGAAATACAGGGCTTTAATTTGCTGTTAACCCTAGCTTCTCCAAGCTCTTACAGGGGGAAGGAAGGCTGGGGATGAGCTGGTTGTCATGGCTACTATCTCAGTCTCTCTCCTCTCTCTCTCCCATGATGCTTTCTCTTCCTCTGTGTCTCATGCACTGAATTACACACTACGCTCACACACACACTCTCACACACCACACACACACACACCACACACACTCACACACACAAATAAATCAAGCACCCACAAAGCACACCTTCCCCCAGGCCGAAATTGAATCAGCGCCCCAGGTCTATCCACAGAAAAGTCCATTGATCAGAGATGATATGATCACATCTATACTCTATAGCCTGGTCAGGGGAGGCGAGAGCTGAGGCCAATGGTAGTGGTGCAGCAAGAGAAAGGTGATGCTGTACCCAGTGTACCACCTTCAGTACCTGGCTTTTCAATAGAGAGCTCAGCTGATTTAGCAGAGGCTGCACATTTCCCTGTTGAAATATATAAGCAGTGATTCTGTTGGTTTGTTTCTAGCAGAGTCCAGCAGAGAGAGCTTGGCACAGAAACTTGTTTCGATTGACTACATCGCCATAGAGGGTTTAAGAAACGGCCACATTAGTGTAAATGCAGCTAAGTTGTTTAACCAAAGAAGTTGTTTTATACATTCTGATGAATAATGCATCCATTTCTCATATCTTAACACATACAAGGCTTAAATAATCAAAGAATTTTTAGACCTGCCATTTTAACAGGGCTGTATAGAGTTTTGTATGTGCACACACACACACACTCACACACTCACACACACACACACACATTTGAAAATTAATCAATGAGTGATGAGGCCATGCATTGTATTTGATTCCATTCATCACAGGACTGAATGCATGTGGGTGTATTTAAGCTGTTAGATTTCAGCCTCTGGGCCTTTCTTGAAGTAAACCTTGATGTCGAAATCAGCCCCAGATCAGAAAGATTTTGAAATCCCACCTAATATACTATAGCTTACATCTCATCTGACCCTATGGACCCATACTGCTGCGCACTATAGTATCCATGGGTGTCTAAATTAATGCACCCCAGGCCACACCTTGTCCCATAAAACCCATCATCCTTATCACTTACCTGGCTTCTCTGTGACAAGGGACTCGGGGGTTTTCCTGCTCACAGATTTTTTTGGAGTTGTGGTCAGACGTACTGAGCTCCACTGAGGCCGTGCAGGTTGAACCACAGTCGAGACAAACGGAGCTGTTGTCGGCTGAAGCCACATTGTCACCAGTTTGACTTTGGCTGTTCTTTGCTCAATGGTTGTAGATGTGTGCATGGCTGTTGTAGCATGTGGGAAGATGGCTGGTTTCCCTGTGCTATCGCCCTCTACACCTGTACTTACAGGTGGTTGGCTAGCGGTTGCAGCATGCTGGCCTGTGTTGAGTTCATGTGTGGTCTCTGAAAGTCTGCTTGTGCGTGTAGTTATGTGGCGTGGGGCTTCGGGTGGGGCTGTCGTGGGCTGAGTAAGAGGTTTGTGTGAGAGTGTACCTGCACTGGCTTCCGCTGTGGTTACGAGGGCTATGGCAGTAAAGACGAGGGTAAGTTTGGTTTGTTCAGTTGACGTTCTGGTTGGATGGACTGCAGTAAAGGTTGCCACGGCTGGTTGAAGTGGGGAAGCAGCTGATGGGGATGTAATAGAAGTTGCAACAGGAGCTTCTGTCCGAATAGGTACTGGTTGAGTTGTTGACTTGGTTGTTTGCATCATGGTTGTGGTCAGTGGGATTAAAGTGGACGTCTCCAGAGGTGTGGTTGGTTTTGCTGTTGTCTGGCTGTGGGATGCTGTTGGTGTCTCTGTCATGCCAGCAGACATTCCTGTCGTGGTCCGAGCTGCTGGAGTCTTTGTCTTCATGCTCTGTGGCTCTGTCCCTCTGCTCAGTGTGGTTGAGGCCTCAGCATGTTGACTGGCTGGTGTTGCCACTGCTGGGGACATTGTGGCTGGTGTGTAGGTGGTGGTCACTGGTTCTTGTGCTGCTCCATCCATAGCCAAAGGTGAACCTGATGAAACGAGTGCAGATGGAGTTGCTTTTAGGAGCATGTTCTGAACGGCCATCAAAATTATAACAGATGCTCTTCTGACTTACCACCAGATGTCCTGGGTGACAAGATGTTACCTGCTGGGAAAGAGATACAGAGAGATAGTATGAAAAGCAGAGGAAAGGGGTTTTATGAATAGGAAGTGGCTTTTTCAGTCTGTGTGATTTCAGTCTGGACAAAGATTAGACCTCAACTCACATCTGCCTCTGAGGAGCTCGATGTGAAAAGGAGGGAATGTCTGCTCTAAGTCTGCCATTTAAAGCCAACCCGTAAAACCAGTAGAGAAACCACTTGGAAGATGTATATTCTCATTTTAAAGCTGTTATCCTGAACTTCTTAAAGCAGATTTGGTGGCACCTGGTGGAGGTGGTAGTTGATTTTCATTCACCACACATCCATTTTCATGTTTTAAGATTCAGAACACACAGACAGTTTTGACCTGCAGGGCAAAACTTTAGACTGTTGCAGGTTTTGATATAGCATGGGTACAGGTTCTTTGGCTATGCACTGGAGCAATAGGAGTGCAGTGGGAAGATAATGCTGTGAATGTGTTTTGGAGAAAGAAGACTGATCGATAATGCCATCTGTCACCATGAATCTGAAATTAGTTAAATACGGTTGGTCCATGTGATTTACAAGTGAAACCCTCCAGTTGTAAAGCTCTGTCAGGTCTATTAGGGCTAAGTCTCTGAAG
>OMLC01102408.1:0-12716 GCA_900302585.1 Regalecus glesne | reverse complement strand
CTGCTCTCCGCCCACCATCACAGATATCCAGATGTGGTCTGCAGATATGGAATGCAGATGCGGACTCCAGATGTCGACCGCAGATGTAGAGTCCAGATGTGGACTATAGATGTAGAGTCCAGATGTTGACCACATATTTAGAGTCCAGATGTGGTTTACAGATGTGTACTGTAGATATAGAGTCCAGATGTGGACTCCTGTTGTGGACCGCAGATGTGGACTCCTGATGTTGACTCTAGATGTGGACTCCTGTTGTGGACTCCAGATATGGACCGTAGATGTGTACTTCTGTTGTGGACTCCAGATGTGGACTGTAGATGTGGACTCCTGTTGTGGACTCCTGATGTTGACTGTAGATGAACTCCAGATGTGGACTGGTTCAAAGCCACGACCTGCACAGTGCATGGACTGGTGAGGGTCCTGGACAAGGCTGCATGCGATCCTTCAGAAAATGTCTATGCTGTCAGTCACACCCATGTACAGCCAGAACCAGAACCTCCCTGAGGCAGCGTCCGGCCCACTGGACTGGACCTCTTTGTGGAAGTACTCAGGCAGGATTACTTGCCATGGCTCTTGATGGCTGAGCTGTTTGACCCTCTTGAGCCTCTGAATAGAAAAAATGTTCCCTGGGGCCCAGAGACTCTGCTGCCTCATGGATGAAGCCTGAGGCCGTTTGGGGATCCTGGCTGGAACTGCTGCCTCTGTGACCTGGCTGGATGGATGTGTGGCCAATGACCAGCAGAGGCCACACAGTCTGAAGTGAGACACACCGGGGCTGAGCCCAGCAACAAGCCACGGGTAGGTCTTCAGAGACAGACTGACTGAGGGCTGAGACAGGGCGACGGGGTGGGTGACTCATAAGGACAGAGTTTGTGGATTGCTAGGAACAGGACAGAGAGCTGGTCTGTCCCCACACGTCTCTGCAGTCCGTCCCATCGTCATCCACGTTCCAGAGACGCTCATCACACAGCCAGAAGCTGCCTTTTTGTCAGATGTGACCTTTGAAATGAAGCTCAGACTATTTCTGTACTGAGTGCTCTGCACGCTCAGCCACACAGATACAGGACCGCCCCACAAGGGGTCTCCATCGCCCGGGCGGGGTCACACTCAGCCGTTAGCTGGATTGTCTGCTGTTCAGTGAGTTGTGAGCCACTGACACTAATGTTGCGTTGACAGGCCTTAGATGCTTACCAAAAATAGGTTTGCCAGCTGGTGATAAGGGCTGAGAGAGAGAGGGAGAGTGACCAGTCCAGTGTGTGAGTCCTCCTCCACCAGGACACAGCCTCTCTTCACCAACACCTCTGCCAGGCCCCCTGGTGGACACACCTGGTAACTGAGGGCCTCACAGCCTCAGGATGACATGGTAGTGGTCTTAGAGCTGCAGCGGTCCCCAGAGGCTGTTCATGGACAACCACTGCCCCACTGCATTGTGGGAAGTCTGCTGAGACACAGGCTGGGGAGTCACCTTGAGAGAATAGGAGCATGTTGGCAGCACATGTTAGGAGGGTCTTCATAGTCTGGGGTCTCCAGCGGCTTCCTGCAGTCCTGATGGTGACTGGTGGTCCTGGATATGAGGCCTTGATACCAGGACCACCAGTCATGGTGGTCCTGTATATGAGGCCTTGATACCAGGACCACCAGTCATGGTGGTCCTGTATATGAGGCCTTGATACCAGGACCACCAGTCATGGTGGAGACCGGGGATCAAACCTGCAACCATGCAAACACCAGAAGACCACTCTACCCACTGAGCCATGCTGCTCCTTCATTTGTTACAATGATAACAACAGCTATAAGAGATGAACAATGATAGTAATAATAATATATTCCTACAAAAGCTGCAGCATAACTTGAACAGCTTTTACACACACACACACACACACACACACACACACACACACACACACACACACACACACACACACACACACATTTTAAAAATGTGACTTATAAAGCTCAATTTTTTGCCTCATTTTGAATCATTCAGACAATTCTTCAGCTTCTGCCCCATTGCCTTGTAGTCCACGTGTTCATCATCTTTTCAAGGAAGTCATATTGGTAAAAATGGCAGGTCAATAAGCAAAATCCTCCAATTTATGAGAAGGTTTCAAATTAGCAGGATATTTCAAATGAAGACGTCAATCTAATCGGTCACGCTCGGCAAGTCCACCCGAAAGAGGAGGCACTTTGGGGATAAACACGTTGGGGCATAATCCCATTGTTCTAAGGCTGTGTATGTTCCAAAAATGGTTTGAACAAATTAAGGGGCCACCTTGTTTACACAAGGTTATGTCAGACAACTTTCTAGCTGGCACATCCCATTACTCCTCTGCACAGCCCTGCATCAGATAAGGGCTCGACAGTGACACAGTCCCCTCAGTAATTAGCAGCACAAGAAGGGCCCTGGGATCAATGTGTTTTCCACTGGACAGCTCCTGGCTAAGCAAGATCAATGAGGGGAATCGGCGAGAGGGAGTCGCAGGATTTAGGCATGGTCCGAAAAAAATAAAAGCATGTCCCAATGATTATTTCGCACTTGCAATATTGATTTCTTGTTACGTTGAGTGTCAGCGTGCACTCAAATTTCAAGGTCTTTACATGAAAAAAAAACCCTCTAATTGCCAAACAGCTGCGGAGGGTTCATAAATAAAGCGAGAGTTTAAAAAACAGCTCGCTTTCAGTGAGATAATCAACTGGAAAAGTATGACGAAGCAGTGTTGGATTTCAATTATCCAAATAAGGCTGAGGAACAATGGCCGCCTATTGCGTTGTAGCTCTGTGGATACCGAGTGGCAGGGGACCACTTTTTTTAGCTCAATAATTTAGAATAAATCTGCAAGGTTATCTTAAGTGTCCACGAGTCCTGAAAGTCAGGAAGTGAAAGTGCTCCCCTTCTAGCCCTGCTGATGTAATGATAAACCCACTGAGGCGTTTCATTACTGCCACGCTGCTTGGTGCTTTAATGTCATCGCCACTTCAACAACCTTTACAGTATCCATTGCTCAGCATTGCAAATCCTGATGTTCTCTCTGTCTTTTTTGCTGGGCGTTGTTTGCTATTGGTCTCGAGTAAATAGATGGGTTTCTCTGGGCTCGGCAATTCAAATTGATTTGCTTGCTTAAACAATTTGCTCTTGCTCAGCACTGGATAAATGACTCTGCAGTCATTGATCAGTTGTCATGGCATGTCATCTAATATTTGCTTGAATTTTCTCTTTTACTTTGGTTAAGCGTATCACTGATGCTGGTATGACAGCCTAAGCTTTGCCAAGTGCTCAACAGTCGAAACCTGGAGCTGTTTATAATTGAAAAGACAGAGATCAGACAGAGATGAACTTTGATCATTATCTTGTTTCACGCTTTTGTCTGGGGCGGCATAGCTCAGTACGTAGGGTGGTCATCTCATAATTAGAGATTGGTGGTTTGATCCCCGGTCCTGCAGAAAGCCTGTCAAGGTGTCCTTGAGCAAGACACTGAACCCCTGACTGCTCACTGGGTACTGCGGCTGCTCACTGCTCCAATATAATAGGATGGGTTAAATACAGGGAATATTATTATTATTATAATCATTATTATTGTTATTATTACTATTAAGTCTTCAGAAAAAAGTGAGCTCAATGAATAAAAGCTAAATTGCTCATTTTCTTCTACGATCAAGAGAGATTGCTTATTTTACTTACTCAGAAGAGCCTGTGTTCCTTTATCTGTCATCTGACCATTTTCCATTTTTCTAAAGTTCAGTCTCCTCCAAACAGAAAACTATTTCAAGCAAATTGGGTAAACACAAATTTAATTCAGACTAATTCAGCAAATTTGAGATAAAGGTACTGCAATCTGAGTGGAGAATAATGAATACAAGAAGCTATGGAGGAAAAAAATAGCTTCACATTTTTCACCAGTTTCCCCATGCCCTGGGATAGCTGTGGTTTTAAAGATTAACAAATAGTGCCAAATATGAAAGGTCCATTTTTATCTCATGATTAGTGGTATGTTTTAAAGGTGGACATGGATTTAGATGGAGCATGGTGGATTAAAACCAGACACCCTTCCTGATGCGTCATGGTGGGTTCAAACCCACTGCCTCTGGTTCGTCATTTCCAGAAGGACACTCTACCACTGAGCTACTGTGGCAGTATATGCCCATGAAAAACTATTTGACCAAGAGAAAAGAGCCATTTATGGGTCTCCATGTAGCCTCCGTGACTTATTTCATAGAATAAGAATGATTATTATTAGTTAAAAATATGTAAGGAAATTATGAGGGGTGGCATGGCTCAGTGGGTAGAGTGGTCATCCAGCAATCAGAAGTTTGCAGGTTCGAGCCCCGCACCTGCACCTGCGTGTCGAAGTGTCCTTGAGCAAGAGACCGTTTCCCTGATTGCTCTGCCCTGTGATGGACTGGTGACCCTTCAAGGGTGTATCCCTGTCTTTCACCCAATGAGAACTGAGATAGGCTCAAGTTCCCCTGCGACCCGATTTCGGATAAGTGGCAGACAATGGATGGATGATACTTTTTACAAGCAATTTACAGCTAGACTTCTGGGTAATGTTATCTTAACTGTACTGCACAGAAACTGACAAGGAGTAAATTATGGTTCGTAATGTGTCAAGATATATCTGGAACATGGATAAGATTGCACACGGTAATCATGGAAGAAGTTTGAAAATAAACAAATAATAGCTCTCACTGCCAGCAGTGCAAGAGTGGGGAACAGGTTTCAAAAGAGAGTCAGAAACATCTCCATAAAAGGTGGAAAAACAACAAGCAGAGTGATCATTAGGATATGGCAGATTGTACTGTGTGCTTAAGTTGACTGTGGTAGATTGTCAGTAGGTAGGGCCACATATTTTCACTTGAATAGAAAACTAGGCTTATTTCAGTGTCACCAAGTCTCAGTTTCACATTCACTGTCATTTTTGCAGCTCTAGTCCAATGGTATATGATCACCAGGGTTGCTAGGAATGTGTTTAGAGGGACGGGGTCAATATATATATATATACAACCAATCAATATGGCATCTATGTAACCAAATAGTTAGAATAAGAAAGTAAAAACTAAGAAACGAAAAAAAATCCAATAATTTCAAGGTAAGCGGCAAGAAAAGTGAAAAAGTATGCGTGTCAAACAAAGACAAAGAAAGGAAGGGAAGCCACGATCTGTGATCATTGTATTCTTACAATGAAATGTGTCGTCTGCGTTTAACCCATCCTATTGTACAGGAGCAGTGTGCAGCTGCAGCACCCAGGGAGCAGCTAGAAGTTCATTATCTTGCTCAAGGACACTTCAACACTTGCAGCTCAGCAGTAGAGCCCACGCCTCCGACTCAGGCATCGTGGGCTCAATCCCCCTGTGGGGTATCAGGAAATAGCATCCGGTGTTAATTCCCCCATGCTCGGTACATGTGTTGTAGAGCACTTCACGTGGTGAAGTGCTCTACAACACTAAAAAAGAACAATATAAAAATTAGTCTATTTACCATTTTAAAATGAGACGGGGATCCCACCCGCAACCTTGCGATTACTAGATTGACCATAGAGGGTCATTAAGATGTATGATCGGTTTACTATGTAATTCCAAATGACCATCATTTGAGCATGAGGGCTGGGCAAATCAAGGCCAGTGTTACTTGACCAAGGGCAGGTTTATACATCAGGTTTAGGCCAGGTTCACACCTCCAGTGGAACAGCCATGGACTGAAGTCCATTCCCATCAGGTGCATGTGTTAGCGGATTAGTGTGTTTACACCAGCTATGGAATAAAGTATTACTTTGGCATCTAGTTGACTTTCTCCATATGCATCTTTCACTGAAACACACTTGGGAAATACACTTTATAAGCAAATATGCATCATATCCAGGAAGCATATAGGCTCAGATACAGACTGTCATCTGGCAGACTTTGCATGTGTTTTCGTGTAGTTATTGGCCGTCTTATTACTTGTATACAGTGGAGATGAAGTCTGCACACCCCTATACAAAAGGCAGGTTTCAGTAGCATGAAAAAAATGAAGCCTTGTTTTGTTTATCTTTTTGAAATTGCTGCCTATAAAAATGAAAAGAAAAATAATAACACATTTTTTGGGAGAGCAATACAAAACGTACAATAACCTGGTTGCATAAGTGTGCACATACCTAAACTAATACTGTGTTGAAGCACCTTTTTGATTTTATTACAGAGCTCAGTCTTTTGGGGTAAGAGTTTATCAGCTTGGCACATCTAGTCTTGGCAATTTTTCCCCATTCTTGCAAAAACATGTTAGATCTGTCAGATTGTGAGGGCATCTCCTGTGCACAGCCCTCTCCAGGTCACTCCACAGATTTTCTTATTGGATTAATGTCTGAGCTATTCTAATGTTGCTCTTCTTTCAGTGAAGACATTTCCTTTTTGATTCAGGTGTACGCATTTGGTTGCTGTCACGCTGAAAGGTGAAACCTCTCTTTATCTTCAGTTTTCTAGCAGATGCCTGTAGATTTTGTGCCAAAATCGACTGGTATTTTCAGATAAACCGGATTCCCTCCACCTTGACTAAAGCTCCAGTTTTGGCTGAGGAAAAGCAACCCTGAAGCATGATGCTGCCACCAGCATGCTGTGAGTAAGCTGTTCTATTGGTGATGTACTGTGTTGTTCTCGCACCAAACGTAGCTTTTTGGAATTACGGCCAAAAAGTTCAACCTTGGTATCATTGGAACACAACACATTTACCGCATAGTTTTGGGAAACTGGGTGTATCTTTTTTTGCAAACTTGAGCTGGTTTAGGAATTTTTTAAATATGTGACAAGGCTTGCATCTTGCCTTTAGGGGGCCGTGATAGCTTGGTGAGAGAGTGCACGCTTTGGGAACTGACAAGCCAGAGGCAGTGAGTTTGAACCCTGCGTGGGTGTCAGGAAATGCATCTGGCCTTAATCCTCCAAGCTCCATATAAGTCTGTATCCACCCCCACAATATATGTGGGCTAATCAAGACATAAAAAAGACCTCAAAGTTTGGGTCTTGCCCCCCTCCGTCCCGTAGCCCAGACATTTGAAGAATACTGGAGATTGGTGTCCCATGTAGGGAGCAACTAGGACTTGTCAGAACTTCACTGCAACACGTCTAATGTTGCCATGGGCCTCTTGACAGCCTACCTGACCACTTTTCTCTCCTCATCCTCTCATGAATTTTGGATGGACATCCTGTTCAAGGTGATTACACTGTTGTGCCATATTTTCTCCAATTGTTGATGTTTGTCTTCACTGTTTTCCATCATATATCTGATGCCTCTGAAGTTATTTTAGATTATCATTATTATTGATATTTAGATTATAATTATTATTAATATTCATCCATCCATCCATCGTAAACCGCTTTTTCAAAGTTGGGTCATGGGGGCACTGGAGCCTATCTCAGTTCACACTGGGTGAAAGGTGAGGACACACCCTGGAAAGGTCACCAGTCCATCACAGGGCAGTGCAATTAGGGAAACAGTGTCTTGCTCAAGGAAACTTCGACACACTTCTCTGCAGGTGCTGGGATCAAACCTGCAACCTTCAGATCACCAGACAACCACTCTACTCACTGAGCCATGGCACCCCTCTTATTAACACATCTTTTGTGAATCCGACATAATGCTGTTATCCTCTTAGTGGTGTATGCTGTAAATTGTGTTTTATTCTGTATACACATCCTTCTCACAGCTGTCCACCTCAGGAGAGAGAATCCTCCTCTGTTGCTCTTCCTGAGGTTTTTTCCAATTTTCTCCCTGTTAAAAGTTTTTTAAAGGGAGTTATTCCTTATCTGATGCGAGGGTCGAAGGACAGGATGTTGTGTTAGTGTAAAGTCCACTGAGGTACATTTTTAATTTGTGATAATGGGCTATGCAAATAAAATTGACTTGACTTGACTTGTGTACCCTCACCTGATCAATATCTTTTAACAATGAGATTCCGCTCATGCCTTGTAAGCTGTTTGTGCACCATGGCTTTGGCAGTTGTAGTCAACTAAAAGGATGTCAGGGAAATCCTAAAGGAACAGCTCAACTTTGTTTGGAGTTAAGCACAGTCACTTTATTGACGACTGGTGTACAGCACCTACTATTCTATCTAACATGATATTGACTGCGATTGGTTCATTCTGACCACAGCCACATCCCTAATTATAAAAGTGTGTGCACATTTAAGCAACAAAGTTATTGTACGTTTTGTACTCCCCAAAACACGTTTCTGATAGTACTTTATTTTTATCAACTTGCAACATAAAAAAGGAAAGTTGAAAAAGTTCTGATATGATTTATTTTGGAGTGCATCCGACCATAGTTTCCCTCGCCTGTCCTGAGAGATGAAATGACGACCTGTCCTGGGTGTTTCTCAGCCTCCCGCTCAATGAGCACTGGGATAGGCCTCAGCAGATTTGTCTGCCATTTTGACAAGAGTGTGTAGACTTTTTATGAGAGGTCAATTTTTATGTCATTAGTCCCCACATTTTGGGGGTGGAAACGGACTTAGATGATACCTGGGGAATTGAGGCCGGATGGCCTTCCTGACACTCTGTGGTGGGTTTGAACTTGCAACTGCAGCCTGTGTACTTTTATATCCACTGTACACATGAGCACCAACATAAACGAACAGTAATGACAGATATAACTTTTGGATTTCCTTTAGAATATCTGAATGAAAAAAGTCCCATCACTGAAATATCAGAAGGAAAATAAATGTTTACTCATTTCAGATTATTATAAATAGGATGGGATGCAGCAGCTCCCTGACCACTCTGCATGATGTGCGATGATGCACCACAACTAATACACCCTCAGAAACAAGGATCAGCAAGTGCACAAGAGCATGCTTTCAGCTACACATCCCGCAAAGAATCAGATATCAAACCAGAAACAGTCTTCATCAGCTACTGTCCCTCAACTTCTCACACAAGGGTCCATTTTCTGACACACTATTCATCATATGTCTCTTACGGAATGAAAAGGGCTGTGATTGCATTTTGGTATCTCATTAATCTACAGTGCAGATGATGTGAGTGATATGACTGGTCTAAAAGCCTCTTTGCTTCAGATGTGATCAAAGAGAAATGTGGAGCGCATTGGGATCATTTGAAATTATCCTGATTTTAATGACAACAAACACAGCTTGGCCAGAACACACAAGTCACCAGGTGGAGCTAAAATGCTGTGGATAGTGAGGGCATGCTGTATTTATGTTAAGCCACGGATCACACCAGCATGGAAACACGTTCCCTTCAGCCAAGGTCAACTCCCAACATCATTAATTATCACTTTATTATCCTTACCAGCAGGCCCCGACACCACCCTACCATATACGAGATGATGTGCTGAAAATGAGGCACATCTCAACTGTGACTGAGACTTCATTTGAACAGCCTATCTGGTACTTGAAAGCTTACGTGCAGCATTTTAACAAGAGATCCAGAGGATGAATATTAACTAATGTCAACTGCAATCTCCAGAGTTTCTTTTTATGATTATTGCTTGGCTTGGGTCATAACGAGAAAAACAAATGAATACACACATGTACACACATACCATGAGCCCCTATACTTGTGGGGACCCTTCATTGACTAAATTCATTCCCCTTAACCCCAACCTTAACAGCCTAACCTTAACCTTTATCCTAACCTAATCCTTATTCTATCCTTCACCTTAAAACCATGTTGTAACCCTGAAATAGACCATTTTTCTCATGGAGACCCATAAAATGTCCCCACGGGGTAGGAGGTTTCAGGCTTTTCTATCCTAATGGAGACATTTACTCCCCATTAGGATAGAAAAACCTTCTGTATAAACTCACACACAAACTCAATCGCAGACACACAGACACAATACGCTGCACTAAAATAGACCGGCAACTTAAATACGAACCATAGGTTTAGGCTATTCAACAACACATTTACATAACAGCATATTTCGTTCTTTTCTCGCTGAAGACTTTCCATGGAAACATTTTGATGTGGGGGGAAATAAGATACTCGGATAGGGTTACATGTGTGGGTCCCTGTTTCAGCTTTACAAAAGGACCAAATACATAAATAAAGTGTCCCCTCGTCAGTCCCACCAGGGGACATTTGCAGTTCTCTGCATTTAACCCATCCTATTGTATAGAAGCAGTGAGAAGCCGACATGTGGCCCCCGGGGAGCCATTAAGGGTTCAGTGTCTTGCTCAAGGACACCTTGACATGCTTTCTGCAGGACCGAGGATCAAACCTGTAACCTTCTGATCACCAGACGACAACTCTACCCACTGAGGTATGCCACAGAGAAAACATGCAGCTAAATAGTCATCACCTTTATGGCAGTACGGACCTGGTGATGGGACACTGGTTAATATTACTGTCAGATAACCGAACGAGAGGAAGACTGGAAAAGATGCCGTGGCATGGATGTGATTATACTGCGTATGGTGTCCATCCATATTATATCTTAATCACTTACAGGACAGTTGCCTTATGGGACAGGGTTAAAACTGCCAGTAAACCGATAATAGACAAAACAACAGCAAGCTAAAGAACATGTTTAATGACTGGTTAACATCCTCTGTGCCTAAGTGAACTTAACCCTGATCAATAAGTCTGTGAGTTACCATGATGACTCACCAATGAAGTTGAGGTAGCCCTCTCCACCCAGAGTATGAGTAAGGAGGCGGATCATCTTATGCAGCTGGATGCCGCGGTCGATAACGGGCGTCATGGGAGTGCGGGTGCTCATGTTGGTGTACATCTCTTTGTCCATTAACCAGAAAGCCAAGGTCTTGTCTCCAACAAGGGCCTGACAGGGACATGGGTATTGGGGGCTCTATTAGCGACAGCAAAAGTAATGACAGTGGCACTGAAAATAAAGTGATGCCTTATTTGAGAGATAGACAAACCTGGTCATGACTCTCCGCATAGGCAATACATTTCTCTCCATAGCGCCTGTTGGTTAGTGTGTAGACGATGTTCCCGATATCCCAGTCTTCATCAGGCACCTCCTTCAGGATCTGCACAATGACAGGGATGGGGTAATGAAAAAAAGCTGTGATGGATGGCTTGCTGAGAGATCCATTTCGAGTCTGACCGATTGATAAGGCTCAGTGCTGTGTTCCGAGTTGGCAAAAGCAGTCTTTCTACCTCTCAAGCTTTCTCTGAGTCACATTTCCTTCCCAGATCAATCTCTAATTTGAACTCTCTATATCCCAAATATGAGTTATGTCTGGATTTGCATGGGGGTAATAGAGTCCTGCAACACTTCTACAGTAGCCCATGGTTAGTCAGGCACCAGCCTTTCCATGAGCCTTTCTCACTTGAGAGGGACAAGGTCAGACCCTCTCATCCAAATGGTCGGATTCATATATAAATCCAATCTCGGAATCAATGCTTTGCAGCTGCCCTGCCTACATCCGCTCTCTCTGCCAGGGGGTCATCTGCAGGGGTCAGAAGGAAATGCAAACAACCGGAGAATACATCACAAGTTCCTCTACCCACACAGTGTTGCTATGGTTGCAACCCTGCAGTGGTCCTAATCACCAATACCTGGACAGCTTGGCAGGAGCACAGGCCATGGTGGAGACAAGTGAGTATACATCATCTGGCAGTGCTCTGGCCTGATTAGATACGACTAAGAAGCTAGAAATTCTTTCAGAGTCACATACTACTGCATGGCTAAATGAGCCGCGAGCAGAGACTGTACGAGTGACTGTACAAGATTATCTTTATCCAAGATAATCTCAGGACAATCTAGGGACAACAATAGCTAGGCAATCTTGGTTGTGATTTATTGTACCTGCTGAACTATGTCTGTTGCTTTATGTACTGTCTTACCAAACTTGCCAACTTTTTTCTTTACTTTATTATTTTGCCAAATTTGCTTTGTATTTACCCAATCAGAGTACTCTGCTTCATTCTCCTCTGACGGCCAAGCACTGTGCTTTCCCCACCAGACCATGATGTGTGGACTAGTGAGGGCTAGTGGTCATGTGACTTGGAGGAGACACATGCTACCACTTCCTCCTTCCTGTTGATGTTCTAGAGGGTATCAAAGAGACTGACCCAGCAGTAGGTAACTCAGGGAATTCAGGTGGAGAAAAAAGGGATAACATTATCAAAAAAAATAAAAGAAAGAAGAGGAGGGGGAAGAGATTGGCAGTACTAAACTTTTTGACCAGAGTATATCCTCCAAGAGCCAACAATGATAGACACGCAGTCTGTCTGATTGGCAGAGGAGTCTCAGCTCGCCTGCTCTGGTGACAGGTTGAAGCCTGCTCGACGGAAGTGGCAATGACAGGTGATTGACATGTCAGGAAACCTTTATATTACTTTACAGGGCCATAATCCTCTGAGTAAAGGGAGTAAATTGTGCCGATCAATATGTCCGAGATGAACTGGCTGATCCACCAACAGAGACTCTACCACGCTCTATATCTATCTGTCCACATTCACACCTCGTCACTGAGCCTGTGTGGCAAAATTAATCATGGCCAATGCTGCTAGAGAGCCTCAGTGAAGCACTTATCACCTAAATTGACATCTAACACTGCCAACGCCCATACACAGATTGAGGAGAAAGACCTTGCAACATAGCTCAGTTTGAGAGGTGACTGGGCTTTGAAACATCCTGTAAAGGAGGCATGGGCTCGTTTGTGTGGGTGTTTTTTTATCACCTGCTCAAACATGTTTGAACAAATAAGCACTGACACTATTCATGGCTATTCATTTCATTTTACTGTATTCCCCAGTTT
>OMLC01102406.1:35509-58057 GCA_900302585.1 Regalecus glesne | reverse complement strand
AGAGAGAGAGATGGACATAGAGAGAGAGAGAGACATAGAGGGAGAGAGAGAGAGAGAGAGACAGAGAGAGAGAGAGAGAGAGCGAGAGCCAGAGAGAGACAGAGAGAGAGAGAGAGAGAGAGAGAGAGAGAGAGAGAGAGAGAGAGAGAGAGAGAGAGAGAGAGAGAGAGAGAGAGAGAGAGAGAGAGAGAGAGAGAGAGAGAGACAGAGCGAGAGAGAGAGAGAGAGAGAGAGAGAGAGAGAGAGAGAGAGAGAGAGAGACAGAGCCAGAGAGAGAGAGAGAGAGAGAGAGAGAGAGCAGGTTCAGGTACAGGTATGAGCCTGCATTGGGGCTGTACATATGCATATGTGTGTGGGTGTACATAATGGCTCAGAATTAACTCTCTATAAGTGCACTCAGAGCAAGTGGGTGTTCAAAAGTACCCTGATGTTACCGACAAGGCTGTAGACGTGTGTATCTATTAACGGGTAAGGCTGTCAATCACAATTTAATTTAACACTCTATTTTGCATGTGTGCATCTACAGGGTAGAGGAAGAGGCTGTTGTGGGCGACAGGCTGCTCTCTGGGGAGGAGCAGGTCACCCTGATCACTGAGAGTATGACAGTCACCTCGTCTGACCAAGAGAAACTGCTGCTCCTCAACAAGAACACAGAGCTACGCAGAGTCAATAAAGAGGTACCAATATATTCAAAATCAAGAAAGAGCCTCTGGGCATTCCAGTAGCTTGTTCACACAGTGACAAATGGCTCTCTCCGACACTAAGAAGAGGATGTGAAATTTGTGGGAGTCTGGTGAAAATTCACAGCTACAAGTGTGATTCATAGCTAAAATATTCACTACAATGAAGCCTTTACCTCATTTCACAGCACAGGAGAAAAACAGAAAACACAAAAAAGTTTCTTATTTCCAGGACTTTACCCTGTGGTCAGCATTGTAGCATAGGCGGGGCCACAGGGGTGGTTGCCCTGGTTGCAAAATCCTTAGTGGCACAAAATTTCAAATCAATAAAGTAATACTGATAAATAATTAGTGTGGTCATCCCCTTTCATAGAGAATCTCCCAATGCTTAAACATTCTGCAGAGTTTTTTAAACATAACGGGGCAAATAAACATTACCACGGAACATTTTACAGTATTTTAGGGGGGCGCAATACCTGCCTTGCCCCAGGCGCTGCCTGTTGATAGTACCTATGGATTTCATAGTATCTGTTGGTAAAGGAAGAGGTTCAATGAGCCTGGTCACTTGTGTCCTTTTGTTCGATGCTGGAACTTAACTTCGGTAAACCTCACTTTATCCTTCCACCTATGCGTACTCTGGTGAGGATGTGAAACAAGCACACACAGTTCTTCTTCACCCAGGAAAGCCCCACAAGTATGACTGTTAAGATGACAAAATAGTTGCAACTTCATTCTACTTCCACAATGACAATAAAGTTTTAGAATCTTGAATCAAGGAAAACATTCATGCTTTCAGTACTCCTGGATCAGCTGTTTTCTTGAATACTGTAATTACGTTAGCATGGAGACGCCCACTCAGTGGTGTGAGGTCTAAATCCCTTTTCAGCAAACTGCTTCAAAAATATGCTTCATATTCTCTTTAAAGATACATTAGCCTTAATAGCTTCAATGTCACTTCCATTTATGGGGGTGGGGTTACATCTAAAGTGAGGAGATTTTGACTTTTGGTTGGACTTTAAGAATCCAGCCCCGGGGTGCAAAAGTTATGAATGATGATGATTACGACTATTTTTAAAGAGGATTGTGTTGCAGGGCAGGTGGAGCAGGTCGTCTGGTATTCAGAAGGTCCACAGTTTGATTCCAAGCTCCTTCAAAAAGTGTGTTGAAGTGTCCTTGAGCAAGACACGGAACCTCTGGGTGCTGCAGCTTCCCACTTGCTCCTATACAATAGGATGGGAACACAGAAAGACGAATCTCATTGTAAGAATACAAAGACCAAATAGATAAATAGATAATCTCCTTTATTGGGACAGTGCATATTAATGAACATTTAGAATGCAAACATGCCTGATTTAGCCACCAGGCTGATTTTCTTCTGTTGCCCCGAAAAGTTAGGGAATTAGTGTCTTGCTCAAGGACACTTCAACAACCTTTCTGGTGGAACCGGGGATCAAACTATCAATCTTCTGATGACACGATGGTCAGCCTATCTCCTGAGCTATGCTGCCCCAAGGTGGCCTTTTTTTCCTTATGATCATAACAATAATAACAATATTGATAGCAAGGCTTCAGTAGAGATGAAAGGCTAATGGTGGTACTGTACTTCAGCTGATGAAGCTGAATGAAGACTGGGACACGGTGTATCGCAGCGCCATGGTGGGTTTACAGCAGAGGGTGGAGCATTTGGAGCGGGACAACTCTGCTATTAAACAACTTAACAACAGACTCCTGCTTAAAGTGGAACATGAGCAGGTAACGCACACACACACACACACACACACACACATGCTTCATGCCTATGGCGTCAACATACCCTAATGAGAAATGTATGATTACCTCACTTTGGACAAAAATGAAAATGACTAAACCTGCCCAGATAGTGTCTTTTGAACAATGGGTTATTCTCTTTGCACATGTTTTGTACATGTGGGTAAAGGGAATCTTTCATGAATGCCTATGTGATTGCAGAGTGCCAGGGAGTACTATGAGCAGACACTGATGCAGGAATTGAAAAAGAGCCAAGACCTGCAGGAATACATCAGAAGCATTGAGAAGAGACTGTACACCATGAACACTATCAAAGACTGTAAAGTGAGCAGACAGTTTGTTGGTTTCTCATGTCTGTTCTTTATGTTGGCCTGAGGTGTCCATCTTTGTCCAAACACCTTCTCATCCCATGCTGTGCTGACATGATCTGACTGTCAGTTGTTTGTCAGTCTGACCGTCAGCCGTTTGCCTGTGTCAAGGCAGTCAGTCAGTCTGATTGTCCGTATTTATGTATACATCATATATTCTATAACTGCAAACTCACTGCTAGCACTGATTTCCCTCGTTTCTCCTGTACCCCTCATGCAGCCCAGCCTCAGTGTCATGACCCCAGAGCCCTGCCACATCACAGATGGCCCCAAGGACCCCATCCCAGTATCCAGTCCCCCTTCTAGTCCCAGACCTCCACCTTGCTTCCCCACCCTCTCTTTCGTGCCAGAGGAAGTGCTGCGGGGCCAGAGCTGGGACAACAGTCCCTCTAGTGGACCACAGGGCACAGGGCCACAGCTTCAGCAGGAGGTGAAGGACCTAAAAGAGCAGCTGGAGGCGCTGCGATGTCAGGTGATTTGTCCTCTTTGACCCAGCATCTCTGCAGTATGACAAGATGAACTAAGCAGGGCTGAGGTGAACACAGGGTGGCCATGGGAAGGATGGAGGTGAAGGATATGTTTTGTGCGCACTCACCTCAGTTTTTAGATGGGGAGCTGTGCCTGCATTGATTAGATAGTAAACAGTGCCACCAAATGGAGGCTTTTCACCATCAGGAAACTGAGAACAGTATGGAGACAGGAATGGTGAGTAGTGGCTTATTACCATGATATTGTCTTATGCCACCAGACCCAGATCTATGAGGCTGAATATCACACAGAGCACAAGGACCACAAACACACACTCCAGGAAAACCGGAAATTGAAGAAGAAGAAGGAAGAGATGCGTCAACAGGTGGCGCTGCTGCAGGAGCAGGTTAGATTTGGATGCCTGTGGTGGACAGATAATGTTAGTGGTTTGAGTGCTTCTCTCTCTCTCTCTCCCTCCCTCCCTCCGTCTTTCTTTTTCTGTCTCTCTCACCGTCTGAAACTCACACAAATTTATAAAATGTATACAAATTATTATTTACATCTTCAGCTTAACCATGAACTCATCAAGCTATGACTAGTTTTTCCATTGCTTGAGACTGGAGTTTTCACTATGTGTCAGATCGAGCAAAGACGATCAGTTGAGTTAAATAGGATTTTAACTGGCCCTGGCAGGGTTGACTCAACAACCATACGGGCTCTTGAAACATCACTTAAGAATAGAACCCCTAGAGGGTATTATTAAAGAATCTCATGCACGTAAAACCCTGCTAGTATTTTTAAGTAGTCAACTTCACCAAATTGCGGATCTTAAATTCACCTTGGGGTTTGCCATGTGAGATTCCCAAGGAAAAAGCTCCTCTGGCCCATTTCAGCCTTTCATTGATGCTGGTATTCCTGCAGCTGAAGGTCTACGAGGATGACTTCAGAAAGGAGCGGTCCGACAAGCAGGTGCTGCAGCGACTGTTGCTGAAGAAGACCTCCGCATCCAAAGACCCCGTCCTCATCCACCGCTGCAACACCGAGCACCAACCACCACCAGGTGGTGACAAGAAAACACAGAGCGGAGGACAGCCAGAGAAAGAGCACCACCCTTTGTGTCCCAAGCATGGCAACAGGGACACTGAGGGGCTCTCCTAAGTCCTAAAGAGAGAATGAAACCAACGATCACTCATACAAGGACACACAGACACATCCAATTAAGGGAACAGTGTCTTGCTCAGAGGCTCTTTGACATGCTTCTCTGCAGGTGTGGACTCGAACCTGCAACCTTCTGATTGCTAGTCAACCACTCTACCCACTGAGCCATGCCTCTCCTAGACACAGAAACATCTAATTTGTGATCATAAATAACACCATTGACTTAGTATTTATACGCCCCCCACCCCTCACTAGACATGGAGCAGGTAAAGTCCATAACATGATGTCAAACACGGAGGTAGAGAATATGGTTCCAAATGTTCCTCATCATCAGGGTCACTTGGCAGCTGATGAATGTGTGAAGCATGAAACAGGCTTGTGCTGCACAAGGTTGAAAGAAATGACTTGAATTACAGGATTAAGTGTAAAACGAATCAACTTTTTTTATGCATCTGTGAATTAAAAAAATGGAAAATAATAATAGAAATTATTCCCTTATCAGTCCCACAAGGGGAAATTTGGATTTCTCTGCATTTTTGACCCAACCTATTGTATAGGAGCAGTGAGCTGCCAACATATGGCGCTCGGGGAGCAGTTAGGGGTTCAGTGTCTTGCTCAAGGACACCTCGACATACTGTATGCAGGACCGGGGATCAAACCTGTAACCTTCTGATTGCCAGGCAACCACTCTACCCACTGAGCTATGCCGCCCCTGAAAACAGAGAAAGACTGAATCTGCCAACGGCAGGGTGAAATGTTCATATGTGACTCTTCATCCAGACACTTAGATAAACTGCAAGCTAATAAAATACTGGCTAGTCCTGTAGGTGTTCCCCCTCCTTCCTTATCCTCATAGTGCCTCGTTTTCAGTAACCTTACATATTCAAGACTTATCAATGTCATTAGCACTGATTATTATCTAGACCTTAGTTAAGATGCCCTCCATCCCACACACACACACACACACACACGACCGTGTCCTATCGATCATCACTCTTCTACTCCCCATATTCCTGGGAAGAGAGAGGGCAGCTGAATAAGGTTGTGATGATTGTGGAGTCAAATCTGACGGCACAATGAGTCAACAATTCTACGTCGACAGTTATTTCAGGCAACCTTTTGAATGTAATCCTGACTTGATGGCTCCAACACACCTCATTTTGTTCTTTTACCAAAAAAAAAGACCCAATAACTGGTGTTGAAATGTGATGCTTTGTAAATGTGCACCAGGTTGGCATCTGAGAGGAGGCTCGGGTTTATATTGTTTGGGAACCCCCCCCACTGAAACTTTCCTGGATTCACAGTAAAGGCCTTTTCTTGATGAGGAGGGCATTGTCAATGGCTCTCCTCATTCCCTCAACATTTGCTGGGAGTGTCTTAGTACGTCAACTTATAATGCTCACGAAGTTATTTAAGTTCGTATCACCCCCCCCCTGTGTGAAGTATAAAACAGCCAACATGTAGGAGGAGGGCTGTCTCCATCAGGACTTGGAGCCAGAGGGAAACAAAGAGAAGAGCAAGAGGTATGGACGCAGTGATGGGTCAAGTTTTTACTGAGTAATGTGCCTCTCAGCCCCTTCTCTTGGTGCTCTCCTCTCATCCTCTCTGCCTTTCACTCCTTCTCCCATCCTCTTCCTTCCTCAGCATCTTCCTCTGTGCTCAACCCTTCTTTTCCATCTCTTTCTCTCCTCAGCTCACATCCGTGGGATTTTCCGTCCGTCTGTGGCCTTTCCTCTGTTTGCCTTACCTCACTCTGTCCCCTGTGCCATCGGCCAGTCACGTCAGGCGTCCAGCTCTTCTCTGTGCTGATGGAGGGTGGATGAAAACACATGTATGGGCTGAGCAGGCACCACTACTAGATTCAGTTTTCTTCACCTCTCCCGTTGACAACATTGGACATTTTCTGACCTTACATGGCCTGAGTGAAGAGACGGCAGGATGATTTCCCAGCGTAGCATGAACAACATGGCATGAGCAGTGAGTTGGATTCCATGAGGTGTTTGGGGACCATCTCCAGAGTTATATTGGTCCCGTAGGGCAGTTAGGACAGGGAGGTGCTCCAGCTCACCTAACCATTGAGGTCAGGTGTTTTCCATACAGCATCTTTTTTGGGCGAGGCAAAGCCCTGCCTATGTACTCATAAACAGCTGAAATGTCCCTTAACAGCGAGGTGGGAAACACGATTAGCATTCTGATTTTAGAGAACAGAAACACTGCTGTTACTTCGACTGACATATTTGTTCCTGCTCCCCCCAAATGCACCCACACCCTCCTCCCCTTCTCTCACCCTCTGCCCCCCCCTGTCTTCTGACAGAATAGTGAGGGTAGCAGTGGCAGTCTGAAGCAGTGCAGAGACAACCACATCCATGGCAGGGCTGCAGGAGACATACAATAAGCAGGGCTACCTAACAGGGCTGCCCATACTGAGCGAGACCGAGCTGACGGAGGCCAGGCGGGCCTTCTCTGAGCTGGAGAGGCGATTCGGTGAGTACAGGGGTTCAATCAAGGGTGTATGGGTTTTGATGCAGGTGGAATGGATGAGGGGAGCTACGTATTTACATCTTTATGCATCTCTGGTTTTTTCAACACCAGGTGAAGGGTACACCCAGTACTGCCTTCATAATGTTCACCTTGAGTATGAGTGGGTGATGGGCCTTGCCAAGCACCCTCACTTGCTGGAAGCAGTTACGGCCGTTTTGGGCCCTGATGTCATCCTGCTGGACTCTCGGTTCATCTGTAAATACCCAGCACTCAGATCGGGCATCCGTGCTGTGGACAGTGATAAGGAGGCAGTGAAAGCCAATGAAAACGCTCAGGAAAATGAACTGCCATATGTGGCCTGGCATCAGGATTTAAGGTAGACTTTCAAATTCTTTTGAGAAGAGTCACAGTTTGGCAGAAACTGATGATGCCCATTCATGTATTTTAGAAAAGTATCTGGATTTCATGACCGAGCTTGGTTGGTTTTGTCTAACTTCTTCCTATTGTCACAGGTATTGGGGTATTGCTGGAGGTCCTGTTCTCTCTGTTTGGCTAGCTCTAGATGACTCACTGAAAGAGAATGGAGCCCTACAGGTCATTCCAGGTATCACTTATTTTCTGTTTTTCTGTTTTATTCTTCTTACTTTTACTTCAAGGTGACTCAGTGATCTTGTATGGATCTGCTGTGGCCTCCCAAATGTACACACCAACATAAACATGTCAATATCTGCATGAAAGCATTTCAAGATTTGGAAAAGGGATTTTGTGGCATGGCCACAGTAGATTCAAGAGGTGTAATGATCTGGAGCAATGCATCGATTCAATGATCAATGGTCCAATATCAGAGATATAAGTGAAAACGATCAATCTCATCATCTTTAAGATACTTTTATTATGTGAAAATTTTAAAATGATATATATCTAAACCCTGTAAATCCAAGAGGATGAGGCAGGGATGTGCATGATTTTTGTTCATGATTGAGAGCTCATCAGGGGCTCTTTAATTTCGCAGACAAAATAATTAGCCTTAAACCTGAGAAATATGGCACTTTATTGTGGAACACTGGAGATTTGTTTTGATTGAATGGATTTTATTTTTCATATATGGGGGCCATGGTTGCTCAGTGGTGGAGCTCAGATGTCCGGAAATAATGAACCAGCTGTTGTAAGTTTGGTCCCACTGTGGGGCATCGGGAAGGGCATCCAGCCTTAAGCCCCTGTGCTCCATCTAGGTGCGTTTTCACCCCCACAACGTGGGGACTAATCATGTCATGTAAAAATGGACCTGATTCTTGTAATGAGATGTATCCCCAGCATTTAACCCACCGTATTGTATTGGAGCAGTGGGCAGCCACAACAGCTGGGGAGGAATTAGGTAAGAGAAGAGAAGATATTCCATTATTGGTTCCAGAAAAGGGACATTTGCAAAATTTAGTTTCCAGGGACAAAGGACACTTTAACACGCTTTCTGGAGGAGGAAGGGTCGAACCAGTGACCTTTCATTTACTAGATGACCCGCTCTTCCTCTTGAGCCACTTCACCCTAACTCTAACCCTAACAACAACAGGAATAACCTCTAAAGTCAATCATCTGGACCATGGATGACATATCTAATTATCTACGAATATGTGGCTGCTTCCATAGGCAGCCACTGCACTGGCATATTACCCCATCGCCAAGCAAGTCGACCCGGGAACATGCTGTCAGTCAACCAGGAGATCCCAGAGGAACTGGTAGAGGCTGAAAAAGCCGTGCTTTGCCCTCTCTTAGCCGGACAGATGTCTGTGAGTTCAGCTTGTCCTTAACTTATTTTATTCACCAGTAAGGTTTTTGGTGGTCTTTAGACTCAAACACTGATTTCTGAATTTGTTTCAACAGATCCATGATGGACTTCTGGTTCATGCCAGTGATCCTAACACATCTCAGAGAAGACGCTGTGGTTTGGTGAGCCGTTACGTACCCACATGTGCATATCCCATTCAGGTAAAGAGAGTCTAAATACAACCTTATGGTTTCCATGCTCAGTGATTTGTGTACTTCCACCATCTCTTACATTATGACTGTCTACATAACAGGACCCTGACCGTCCCAGGAAATTCCAAGCCACAGTTATGGTCAGTGGAAGAGACCAGTTCAATCATTTCTCCAACAACAATGTGTCATGAGTATGAACTGACTCCTCCCTCCTATTGTGGATATCACTGATGCCTCTTAGAAGCATCTGTATTGAAATTCTTTGAATCTGTGTAGTTTTTACTTTTGAGAATGAAGTTTTTCTTTTAAATTGTGCTAAATGTTTAATTCAACTTGAGCATTTTGACCATTGTAATGTCTTTAAATGTATCTATAAAGGATAAGAAAATGATTCAGCTTAGTTTAAAAGTTCACTCTGCGTAAGTCCTTATAAACATAATAAACTGATTTGGGTGGAAGACTACTTGTATCTTTTATTTTCATATGGATATATTTAAACTTTACAAATAGACTGTGCTGTATGAAACTCGGTGTGTGCTCCCTCTGTCTGGTTACGTAAGTGATCAGCCCTGGTGACTTCTTTAATGTACTCATCAAAGGATGGGATGGGTGACACCAAGACTTTTGGTTACCTGACTTTGGGAAATCACAGCTTTCTCAGTTGTTTTTAGTGGTTGCTAGACTAGACGAGCACTAGATGAGAACAAGTCTGTTTTACATTTATGTCCGAGTTGTTAACCTCACCTGGAATGAGGGTGGCAGGGAAATCTATCTTGGCTAGCTCAGCCACATCCACTCTGGCAATTCGGGGACTTTAGTGCAGATGTACGTAGGTTTTTTTATTCAAGTTTTCCTTCATACCGATTTATAACAGGCGTCTGATCTGCAGGTGGAAATAAAATGTTCACCTGCCAGGGTCAAGTAAGAGAATTCATTAGTTTACTGTATGGATCCAGTGGCCTAATGGATAAGGCACCAGCCTCCGGAGCTGGGGATTGTGGGTTCGAGTCCCACCTGGATTATGTGTCAAATAAATTTCATAATATGTAAATTGATTGGTTTGTGCTTAAAAAAAGCAAATCACCTCTCATATTGACTGTGGTATTAAATCAGCATTGTAGTGTTTGGTTCACTCCTTTACCTCGGAGAGAGAGGAGTGAACAAAGGCTCCTAAGTGGCAATGTAAACAGACTTTACGATGTTGACAGACTAAACCCTCTAGATGTCTTTATCACAGATTCTGTGGCCTAATGGACAAGGCACCTGCCTCCGGAGCTGGGGATTCTGGGTTCAAGTCCCACCTGGACTATGTGGCCAATGGAGTTAACCATTGACTGAAGTTTCAGTAGGAGTGCATCTCTTATCTCATCACACTGAGACTATTCCCCAATCCTCTGTGAGTAGCATGCACGGCCACTGGCACTCAGTCCTTGGCCACTTTGTCTATGAAATAATCAGTGGTTTCAGGTGCTGTACAAATGTTCTCTTTATAGAATTGGGGGATACCTGCAGTCAGTTGGGAGTGAAGTGGTCATACTGATGAGAGGAAATGTTTGTTCTAGAGATTGACTGATTCAAGTTTTTTGTCTAGAATTTCCATCATTTCACTGTCCCTTATATTATGAGGTCTTCATAATAGGACCCTGATGTTCCAAAAAAAAGTTTCAAGCAACAGTCAAATGTGGACAGTTCAATAATTTTTCCAAAAATAGTATATGAGTGTTAACTGGCTTCTCTCTCCTATTGGGTCTATTGACTATTTTCAGAAATGTCCCTCTTGGAATTCCTTCAGTCCTAGGTTGTTTTTATTTACTTGAAACATTTGATTAGTAAAGCTGTATCTATGATGAGAGACCTCAGTACTATAGGAATACCAGGGGATCAGAGTTTCTCTTCTCAGTAAGAGATTGAAATAAACAGTTTAAGTGGCGTGAATTCTAGAGCCTCTTTAAACTTGTCTTGTATTGGTAAAAAAAGATTTAATATCCACTTGCAAGCAAAGTAACTACTCAAAGTACTAAGCTCCATCATATTAGTGTGTATGTGTGTGTGGAATGCAAATCGTAAATAAGAACAATCACAGTGAGCCTTGGAATTATTGATATTTAATTGAAAACATTGACACACATTTAAAATACAACATCTCACGAAATGCATCAGTTGAATTTGAT
Source organism: Regalecus glesne (assembly GCA_900302585.1). Classification (NCBI taxonomy): domain Eukaryota; kingdom Metazoa; phylum Chordata; class Actinopteri; order Lampriformes; family Regalecidae; genus Regalecus; species Regalecus glesne. The sequence goes on along the minus strand of OMLC01102406.1, from coordinate 46,990 downwards.
TTTAAGGCAAATTTCCAATTTAGCAACAATCATCGGGGATTTAATTTCTCATCCCTCATGCCAGTTTCAACACCTCTGTTACCATGACACCTATTCCATCAAAGACTTCATGAAATGCAGCATTACACATGAAAGCAGTAGTGGTGACCAGTTTGTTTTTTACATCCACATGTACTTCCCCAACATTTGTATTCACATGTTTGCAGCCCATCTCCTTCAGCGTGGCAGAAGTCTGGGCATGGGGCCATCTGGGTAAGAGACGAGAGAAGGAGAGTTAGATCCGTAAAAGACATTTTTTAAACACTGATTCGCAACTGCTGTTGAGACTAAGTGACCCTCTCTCATAGAGAAACACACCTTTCACATTGTTTGTCCTGGCCCACGGTGATTTCACAGCCAGGAAATGCTTTGGCAGCAAGCACAGGAGAGATGCAGCACAAGCCCAGTGGCTTCCCAGCCTGGTGAAAGGCTTTGATTAGTTTCTCCACTTGGGGCCGGATGGTGAACTCCTTCCCCTTCACTGCCCAGTCACTCAGGTTCTTCGCCACACCAAATCCCCCTGTATCAAATGATATGGAAGGAGCATTTAAGCTTTCACAGAAAAACTGAGGGTCGGAATAGAAAACGACTTCTTTGCAGATCTTCTGCAGCTTCATGTGAAATAGGGCCGTGGGAGTTCAGTGGTTAGGGCCCCCACTTTGGGGACTGGTGAGCCAGAAGGCTGGAACCCATCGTGAGATGTCAGGAAGAGCATCAGGCCTCAATCCCCCAAGCTCCATGTAAGTCCATCTCCGCCCCCCACTATGTGGGGACCAATCATAAACCAGGCCTCTCTCTTATGGAGCATGATGTATCCGAGTCGTTCATCTCACCTGGAATGATGACAGCATCAAACGCTGCAGGGTTCATCTCGGCTAGATCAGTCACATTCCCTCTAGCAATTCGGGCACTTTCTTCCAGGATGTTGCGGTTTTCCTCTGTGGGTTCCCCTTTGCAGTGATTCACGACATGCATCTGATCTGCTTTGGGGGCAAACATTTTCACCTGCCAGGGGAAAGAAAAGAGGATTCATCAGCTGACTGTGTGAATCCAGTGGCCTAATGGATAAGGCACCAGTCTCTAGGGATTGTGGGTTTGAGTCCCAGCTGGATTAGGTCAGATGTGGCTAATATATGTTAAGTACGATGTTTAGTTTGTGATCATGAGCTCTGCTGCTGGTTTCAAACCTCCGACTAGGCATGAGCAGACAATACCATGGCCCTCCTTGGCAGATGGTCATTAGTGTAGGTGTAATGTGACAGGGTGTAGCTTTAAGTGTTGGCCACAATATCTAAAGGCACCATATGAGGCAGGTGTGACTGTGGGATGCTGCTCTCACAGGACTATAGAAACAAACCATGTGCCTGTGAACTTACCTTTGCTCCGGCACGGCTCAGGTGGACCAGAGTGGCTGAGGCCTCGTGGACCTCAGTGCCATCATATAACCCACAGCCTGCAAGAATAACTGCCACGTGCTTCACCATGGTTCCTGTTTCACACACAAAACACAATACAGGAATCTGGTGGGTAGGGTGTCAGCTGGCATCGAGAACATCCTGATTTTAAACTTTGACATCTTTAAAGGAAGTCTTTAAAAGTTTCCTGTCTTGCTTCCATCAGTAGGTGAGACAGTTAGTGACTGGAGTTCTCATTTTCCATCTGCTGCAAGTGCCCTTATTAAAGATTCATGATGCTGAGTGAGGCAGAACACACGAGTGTACTATTACCAGGTAACAATGTCTGAACACAAGCCAAACAAAGAGACGAAGCGTTGCTGACTCGCAGCCGGTGTGAATGAGGCTGACAAGCCACATATTTCCTCCTTGTTTAAATTGCTCTAGTATATTATGCTTTAGATTTTATGCTTCTGATGTGTTTTCCACTTTGCTGCTGTAAAACCGTAATCCCCCCCGTGGGACTAATAGAGGAATATCTTATCTTATCTTATCTTATCTTACTAGGCATCAGCTTATAAAAGCATCAATACAAAGACAAACTAGCTCTCCCTGAGGTTTCTTCCTACCCCCCCTGTGAAAGTTTTTTAAGGGAGTTGTTCCTTGTCCGATGTGAGGTTTAATGACAGGATGTCGTGTTAACATAATGTGATAACGTGATAATGGCCTTTATAAATAAAGTAGCCTTGACTTAATTAAATTAATTCTACATTATAAATAATATTAAAGATTAAACTTACCCAACTCTATAAACACAATGTTTCCCCAAAGCCGTCATAACAACGCAAATAACACTGAACATGAATGGAACATCTCTCACCTCTAGGAAGTAGGACGAGAGGTCTGAAACTGTGTGTTGACGGCACCGGTTTACTGTGACACCGGTGTGGTCGCAGACTAGATTTATACTGCCTCTCCTGGCCCCTCCCACACGCTCCTCTCCAGACCTGACGTCACCTGAGGAAGTTGGTACGGTCGTTTATAAACGACGTACTGCCGAGTCATTCCCTCCACCAGGAACTACCGGCAGCCGTTTGAAACCACCCACATGGGAACAATGGCCATCTGTTAACGTGTCTGTACCTGGTCCGTTTCCAAAACCTGCTCAATAATCGATCAGAACAATCGGCGCAGTCGTATCAGAGCGCCCGGTCCTCTGCTGACGCTGGCTGAGGCGGTGACGAAGACGCTGGTTGAGAAAATTCCGTTTAAAGTTGTTCGATACTAAAAAAAACTTGACATATGTTTAAGTTCAGGTCCACCTTGACGTTTCACAATCAGCCCCACGGACTTCAATGGAGCCTGACTCCTCGCGATGGGATCGAACCCGCGATGCCTGACTTGGTATGCTGGGTGTTTAGAGGACGATTGTACATACAACGAAATGTGTTGTGTGCATTTAACTCATCCTTGTTGTACAGGAGCATAGAGGACCCGCCGCTTCTAGGGAGGCGTGTCTTGCTCAAGGGCACTTCAACACACTAATGTTTGAGGCTGGGGAATCAAACCAGCAATCCTCCGATTATTAGATCACCGCCCCTCCTTTAATCCCATTCACTATTATATTTGCCCGTTTAGTGGTCACGGTGGCTCAGTGGTCGCGGGTTCGAATCCACCACAGGGCGTCAGGAAGGGCCTCCGTATCCACCCCCACGACGTGGGAACTTATCCTAGCGTAAATCGGGGCTCTTGCTGTGAGTTGGCATGTTAGGCTGCTTCCAACCATTTTCCTCGTTGTGTGCGCCCATCGGCGCCCATATTCATCGCGGGATCTTGCAGAAAATGTAATGACGCTTGAACTTGGACATCCATCCAAGCGAGGCACCTCTCTGAACGGTGTTATCTTGTTTATTTAACCAGTTATCTGTCGTCATCGTTGTGACATTTACGCTGCGGTGCTGTAACAAAAAAAAATCAGGGTGCTAGGATTGTAATGCAGTTGAAGATGTGCTTTGGTCTGAGGGAAAGAAAATCCCCGAGGGTGGACATAAATTATTCCAACATCCTCCTTCCACTTCTTAGTGACAACTTGCACGTAAGGATGGGCTAAATATCTGAACCTTATCCAACAAAATATATTATTAGGTAGAAAACCTTGCTCTCCAGAGTGATGGGGAGGAGTCTACTGAGTAATACGTGCGAAAAAACACCGGCGTGGCCCTTAAGATCGGTCCCCTCCTACCTAAACGGTGCCCATCTGACAAGTGCCTGCCGGCGTCTCCACCCGGCCGCCAGCGCGTATTATAGGCTCTCCAGGCGGTGAAGTGTGCACCCATGGGTGAGATGGCTGAAATCGGGTCCCTTCATTTTTCCGTGGGTATTTTGGGGATCTCTGGGGGTAAGCTGTGTATTTTTACTCACAACCTCTATCGCGTCCGTTGTAGCGTTTTCGCACTCTGTGCACAAGGCGAAGCTGTTCTGTAGAAGGACGACGTATGGCTGGGGAATCACGACGGGAGCCAAATCACGGAGTTTACAAACTCTACGGTCAGGCGGAGTAATGTTATCTCATTCAGGAGGAAATAGTGAGAGACTGATCGGGGGGGACTTCAGGATTTGATTATCTTAAATATACATATCCAAAAAGATATTCAGAATTATTCCGAATGCTGAATAATAACAATGATAATATATATCCATCCACCCATCCTGAAGTCCCCCGCTTATCCCTGGGATGGATGGATGGATGATAATAATAATGATAATAACGCTGAATTATTACATATGTAGAAAGATATATAGATAGATAGATAGATAGATAGATAGATAGATAGATAGATAGATAGATAGATAGATAGATAGATAGATAGATAGTTTTAGCAAGTAAACTCAGACTATTTTTACAGCCATAACTCACATCATAGTCTTACAGATCATGTTTTTGCATTGTATTTTATCACAAACTGTACACATAATGTGGCTTATATTGTGTATTTATTGTTTAGACTGTAATTTTGCCATAGCTGATGTTTCATATTTCTTATATTTTCTCTTGTATTTTTATTCTCTGTATATACCATTTGAGGCTGACACAGTTGTATTATTTTTGCATTTGCACAATGACAATAAAGTTCTTGAATCTTTAATCTGTCCATCATACACCAACCGTAGACGGTCAATTTGGATTAGGAGAAACTCCACAGACCAAATTAATTAATTAATTAACTGGTGAAAATATGAATTTATAGAATATGAAAGAGAAAATAGAAGGTCGCTTTAGCCACTGGTGTGTTTCATGTGTGCTCTGCAGAGCCGTTTGATTGAGAGTGTATTGGGGGACAGCTGAGGATAACGGAGGCTGTTTTGAATGACAGGTTCTCTGCTGCTGCTAGTGAACAGCTATGGCAGCTCTCCTCAGGAAGACTTGATCCCACACACTGCACTTGGGATTCTGCTCCTTCTCGTGGCTGCTCTGTTAGCCTATGCAGGTTTGTTTTCTATATGCGGCCACCACGGGTTAGCAATCATGTCAACAGTATCAACTATTGACTCTTCTTAACCAGCAATGGCGGCTTACACCTAAACCCCACTCATGTGTCTGTCCTTCATTTTTCCCCCTGTAGGTGTCCATCGAACCCTGTCTCACATCCATCTGTTCTCCAGCCTGTGTCTGACTATTTCTGGTCTGTGGTGCGGTTCTGGCCTGGTGTACGTCCTGGTGGGACAGAGGGTTCTTGAGCCCAGAGAGCTGAGGTCCTCTCTGGTCCCGGGCCTGGCAGCATTCACCCTCGCCCTCCTCATCATCGGCATCGTAGCACTCTTGGCCAAGAAAGGCGTTCTAGCTGTCATGGCGCTCTGCATTAGCCTAGCTTGTGCTCATCAAATTGCTGCTCTCTCCGCCCCTGGTTTTGGCCAATCTGCCGTAGCAGCTAACTATCTCTTTGTTTGCTGGGTAGGGGGCTACTTTGGTTTTGGGCGGCTGGTGTCCGTTATTACCCGAGGTGAAGTTGAGCTTCCAGGAACGGGCTTGAAGAGAAAAGCTGATCAGGAAACAGTCCATAAACAGGAGTGTAATAATGTGGTGCTGGTAGGCTTGGTGATGAACCTGCTGTCCGCCTCCGTTCTAGCTTGCCCCCTATTGGGTGTGGTCCCTCAGCTCTCCAGGGGTCATGTGCCCTGGCTGTGGACAGCCGGGGTCTTTCAGCTGGGGGTGTGTGTCCTATCCTACCGTAACATGGACTCACTAGCAGCCACCTTTTATGCCTTCATGGGTGTGCTGAGGTTTGCTGAGGGATACAGCGCTCTCCTGACTGTGTACTCCATCCAGCCCTTCTCCCCTGTCCCTTTCCCTGTTGTCTTCTCCATACTCTTCTTCATCCTGGCTTTGTTCAGCTGTCTGAAGAGCCTGCTGGAGGGCTTCTACCAGCTCTTTTTTGTGGCCTATTGCATCGCCATTGCTGCCCAGCCCAAGGGTTTTTTCCAAGGGGGCACCCAGGGTGTACAGGCAGCCATATTTGTAGTCTCTGCTGGCGTGCTTGCAGTCACCGCCCTCAATACGATCTCCTCCAATAAGATCCCCACAGGGCAGGGCCTGCTCACAGCTGTGGTGGACAAGATGAACGGCCTCACTCTCAGACCGCACGACAGAGACCTCCACACGCCTTACCTGGGCTACTCCAAGTACGCCGACTCCGAGGCGCTAGGCCACGCCTGCAGCGTCCTGGCCACCTTCGCCATCACAGCCTCTGTTGATGACCGACACCCTCTCTTTGTCCTCGTCCTGCCTTGGGTGGTGGTAGCGGGAGGGCTTGTCCAGCTCCTTTGTGGGTCGGTGGCCTTCTCACGCGGTAAAACGTTTGAAAGCACGGCTTTCATGCTTTACGGCATGATGTGGACAATATGGGGGTTGACGCGGTACGGCGGCCTGTATGGTGAAACCAGAGGTTTGAATGTGGCTGTCGGGATTATCAGCTTCATGATGTTCAACGTCTTAGTGACAGCGGCAGCGTTGTTGGTCAACGTGGCCTGGTTCGCCTACGCCTTCGCCTTCCAACTCATACTCATCAGCTTCCTTCTGGACGCCGTCGGAGCGCTGCCCTTCGGCTATGACATTGGCGTGACCATCATCTTTGGCCTTGTTAGTTTCTACTGCTTCATGGCGTACATCTTCAACAGCACCTTCCAGTCCCCTCAGATCCCCTTAGGGAAACCCCTGGTGAAGCTGGGTGGGGCAGGGGGAGGCGCAGACGTCTGTCCACATGTACAAGCCCGCAAAGCCACCTCAGTCCAGCAGATTGCAGGTAAGAGGATCTTTATTTACTCAAGCAGCTTTTTACATTAACGTCACCATTTGGTGCACCGCACCAGGTTGTAGCTTCAAGTTGACTTGGGTCTGCAGTCCCCGTGTGTCTTTTTCCGATGGTGCTAGCCACTGCGCTATCATGATGCCGATTAATCGATCTGTGTTGTACTCCGTTATAATCCTTTGGTGTAAATGACGCCTCGCTGTTGTATCCCCTTGGTAGACATCATGAAAAATGGCGGCATATGCGGGATGCCCACGGACACCGTCTACGTGCTGGTGGCAGCTTGTAACAGACCTGAGGCTGTTGTCAAAGCCTTCAAGTGAGTTTCACTCTTCCTTTTACGTTCACTTTCTTTTATGGTAAATGGTCTTGATCTTATAAAGCGCTCTCCTGTCCTAGCGACCACTCAAAGAGCTTTACACTGAATGCCTCACGTGTACTGAGGGACACGAACCCACGACGTCTGACTCCCAGGCCCGGCGCTCTGCCCGCTGAGGCACCGCGGCAGATTTGGTGCATTCATACATTCATTTATCGCAAGAAATGTGTTTGACTCAAGGGTGAAGAAGCAGGCCCAGGACCGGCCCATGTCGATGTGGATCTCTTCCATAAAGCAGCTAGAGCCGGTCAGACACCTGCTGAGTCCACTTCTCTTGGACTTCATGGAAGCGGCATGGCCCTCGTCAATCAGCATGGTTATACCCAGAGGTACTTGTGTGTGTGTGTGTGTGTGTGTCTGTGTGTGTGTGTGTGTGTGTGTTAGTCTTTTTGCTTTAAGGTCACAATTCAATCACCATGTCTTACGTAGGCCCATGGATGGACACCTTTGGTTTAGGGGAAGCAGCTAGCCACATTGGAACGCCCCAAAGCATCGCCATCAGAAACCCAGACTGTGCCGTGGCCACACACCTCATCAATCTGGTAACCTGATGCCACATGTAGCCATATGGACGGCAACATTTATTTAAGGTCTCATCCATTCAATTGACTGGTGTTTTGAACTTTTTCACGAACATCAAGGGAGAACTATTCTCCCCGTGTCCCGCAATGTCCAAATGCAAACCTTCTTCTGCCCTCGGTTCTGTCCGTGAGACTCCATCTTGTGCTCAAACACGCCCTATAACACAATGCAGGTGTTGTCACTGACACATCACACGTTCCTGTTGCTAGACGACAGCACGGTTAGAGAAAAGTGATCCGATGGAGAAACAAAAGGTTCGGTCAAGGACAACACCTGCATGGTGCTGGAAGTGCTCGCGGACAGAATCGATGGTGACAGGAAGTTGACTTTTTCACATTGTAGGTAATGGGGAGGAGTGATCCTTACCATTCTGTGGAGGAGCATCTGCCACGTCTGTGAAAGAGGTCCGTTCAAACTGCTGAGTGAATACGTCTCTCTCTAGGTGGGGCCCATTGCGGTTACCTCAGCCAACCCTACAGGGGAGGCCGACACGACCCATCACAACCAGGTTTATGCAAAGCTGGGCAACAAGGTGATGAGACTTAATATCACAACTGCATTTAATAAGATAAGTATTTACAGAGTCAGGTTGGTGTTGTTTTTTGGTAACTCATATGTTCAACCTTCATGGAGGTGGACGGTGTGCTATGTGATGGCCCCTCACCTGAAAATATCGCCTCTACTGTGGTTGACTGCACCAAGATCGAAACCGGAAGTATTGGCTTCTTCAGAGTGGGTCTAATCCCCAAAACTAAGGTATTTCAAATGTCCCGTCACAGCCGATGCAAACGCTTCTCTCTTGTTATGTTTTAGCTTTTCAGTTTGCTGTACGAGCAATATCCTCACTCCTGTTTCTCAAATCAAGGTTCTCCAAATCTTCGAAGAGGTTCAGAGGCGACACAATCAGGGGGTGAGGAATTTTGGTTTTGAAAATGACATCACAGACCCCCAACCGGACACATAGTCACAGGAGTAGAGCGTAGCAGGGTAGGAGAGAATAGCACAAAAACTTCGACACCATGGTCATTCTCTGCTGAGCTCGCCGGTCCGGACCTGACCTGTCATCAGAGATGAGCCACAGAAACCTGCACGTCAATACTACACAGTGTGTGGTGCATTGATGGACATTATATAAAGAGACATTGCTGAATGAAAACGTTGACGGATGGAGGTTCAATTGATAAATTTCGTTATTATAGTTGATCACTTGAGGATAGACTAGCAATAAGATAATTTTAAATGTATTTAAGATTCTTTAAAATCTTGTGAAGTGTTTTCATTTTGTTTCTAGGGATGGAAGGAATTCAGGGGAATGAATATTAAATGTCCAAGCTTGGTAATAAATTGCCCACTCGAAAGGAGCCTGCGTTTCATTTTACATCTCATGAGTTCTGAAATCGTAGTGACCAAATGTCATTGGGTCACAATTTCGTGAACCTGTTTCAATCAAATGTCAAATGCATTTCTCATGACATGCTCTGTACAGTAATTAAACTTTCCTTGATTATAAGGTGTCGTGTTTTTTTTCATTTGATCATATCGTTAATGAAAAAATAATGCTCCTACTATCCCCTTAAAAGAGAATTTAAATGGTGAAAGATGAAAAGAAAAAATGAAAAAATAATAAAGAAAGTTTTCTTTCTTCGGCCTTGAACACTTTACCTTGATGTCTCTTCTGTTTTTATGGAAAAATTGCAATGAATTTGTATAAATGTATAACTGCATAGCGTATGCATTTCTAATCTTATGGTTGCTTCTGTGCAAGATAAAAGTGCACTTTTGCTTTAAACTGGGCCATCATCATTCAGGAGATAGGATGGTCATCTAGTAATTGGAAGATTGGTGGTTTGGTACGCCAGTTCCTTCAGAGAGTGTGTCAAAGTGTCCTTGAGTAAGACGCTGAGCCCCCTAATTGCTAGGGACAAATGATTAAAAAATGATCCCAGTGGCTAAATCTGGTGTATTTGGATTCCACAGTTTCAGTGTTAATATCCACCGTCTCTATAAAGGAGATCATTTATTATTTAAGTCCAACTATTTTCTTTTGCTTTTTTTCTTTGCTGTTGCAGCAAAGAAACCGTAGTGGTATGTATCCATGTATATTTATAATTCCCAATTGCTTGAAATACCAGTTTATTGACCAGAGATATTAAACGAATTGATAGTTTTCATATAGCTCTATTTTTCTTTTATAAATAAAAAGCCATGTGGATTCCAACTCACTGCTGGCTTATCACTTCCTGAAGTTGCCACTTTACCACTGAACTACTGCTGTCCCCTTGATCTCATTATTAAATCTAGAAAACGTAAGAGCGCAGCATCTGGAAGTTGTGTTACCGTGCTTAGTGTCCGCACACCAGTCTTGTTTTATGCAAGAATGTCATTCGATCAATAATATGAGGTGATTATTAAATTTGATATGATATGTTCCAAAGGCAAAAGACACGGAATTTGCTGTATCATCGGATGCAGGAAAAACTTTTGATGGGATAGAATGGCCGTGCCTAGTTTCTGTCCTTGCTAACTTTAGACTGGGTTATAACTTCCTTAAATGAATAAAGGTGCTCTGTGCCAATCTAAAAGCATCTGTAATTTCAGGTGGCAAATGATCTCCTATCTCTCCATCTGGATGAGGCACTTTACAGGGTTCCCCACTATCACCTTCACTTTTTGAATGAACAACAGAGCCACTTACAGAGGTCATCTATATAGATCCTAACATCAGCAACATTCAAACAGGGGTGAAGGAGCACAAAATAAAATTTTAAGCTGATGACATGATGCTCAACCTATGTAATTCTTTCAGGTCTGCAAACAGGGTTTTGGAGCTTATCAATATCTTCTATATCATCTAGATAGAAAATGAATTGCTCAAAATCTGAGACAATGCCTCTCTCCATCAAGATCATTGTGTAGCCATTGATATTTTTCCTTTTCTCACATAAATCAAAGTCAGAGTTTATTAGTGCTTTCATACTCTTCCTATGAAAAAGACCAAAACGGACCCATCTACAGCTAGTGTGGAACAGTAGTTCAGCTGTTCCTAACATTAGACTGCACCAACTCTCATGTCTCAGATATATTCAAGACTAGTTTCAAGAAGACTCAGAGTCTACAGGGCTTAATGTTGAATCAGACCTGGTATCCTGTCTACCTCTGAAAAAATGTATCGTACAGTTCCAGGAAGCAGATCAGTTTAGCTGTTAAGTGAAACTTATAAAGTACTCTTAAAGTTTGGAGGGTACCCAGGAAAATAGAGGAATTGGACAACACTACATCCCCACTGACACTCACAACAGAAAAATACAAGTGTATCACTTCTATGTATATGTAAGTCTACATTGACCGGAGAGATACTGATAAGGTATCAGGACAGCACTAATTCTGACGTCTGTGTCCCTTAGGCTCAGCCACATCAAGGAAACACAATTCTCAGATGTGAGTTGACCAGATAAGGTAGTCTCACCTGAAGAGGGCTTTTATTTCTTTCTTATAATGTTTGGTTAAAAATAATATTTGAACATACCAATGGCCCTTTACACACCTTGTATTGGTTCTTATATGAATTACATTCCAACTTCCTTACTAGTAATCTCTTTATAAATGAGTCAGCAGAGAACATTTTCTGATCGTGATATAGAAACTGAGAGATGATCCTTTGATTGAGAACCTGTTTCAGGACCATGGCTCCAGTTATGCCCCTGTTACTCGTGACTTGTTTGCAGTTAAATATATAGAAAACAAAAGAAATCTTTTTTTTGGGGGGGGGGGGGGCACTGTG
>OMLC01102406.1:18558-35489 GCA_900302585.1 Regalecus glesne | reverse complement strand
TATTAAAAAAAAAAAAAAAAAAAAAAAAAATTTTTTTTTTGGGGGGGGGGGGGTCTACCTGTGAAGCCATGACCAAACTAACCAGGGGAGGAGGTGAAATAAGGAAGAGGCTCTATGTGGCTCACAGCAGGCATTGATCCTTAATTGAACTTTGTGCAGATTTTTAAAAAATCCGTCTTTTAAAATGAATTGACAATAATGTGCAAATAGTGATGACAACCATGAGGCTTTTATATTTATGGGCTATTATTGAATCAGTCTTATCGAATTTCTCTTGAGTCATGATTTGGAAGTGTGTCCCTTAAAAACAGGAGCTTTCTTTCTTATGATGGTTTCTGTCTGACATCATAGGATAGACAGATATGGGCGGAAACAGTTTTTTTCCTTCATTTTCTTGCCCATGAGCATGAGGAATTCTGCCCTATAGTGTTATTATTATTACTATTACTATTATTACTATTATTATTATTATTATTATTGTTGTTGTTGTTTCCTAAAAAGGGGTAAGTGTTGACACCTGCACCTTTCTGAAGAGTTTTGAGATTTTGCATATGCTTCTATACATAACTGCAAAAGGTCACCTATGAAAATATAAATGTCATTTATCTTAACCCTCTCAAACGATTGACAGCTGCTGTGATTTTTCAGGTGGGGTTGGGCTGGATCAACGACATGGTTGTCTTCAACCTGCTAACACAATGGGGTGAGAAGATGACAAGATTTTATTCCCATACAATCAATGCCGATGGAATTTGTTCTCTGGATTTAGGCCAACCTATTTTCATGGAGTGGTGCTTACACCCACCATGTGGCATGAATTTGGTTTATTTCATCAGCCAAAGTTTTTACAGTAAACTGGTTCCTGGTTATTAGCATCATTTCCTCATTCCCTGTTCCTCGTTGGAATGACATCTGGTTTCCTTACTTTTGGTGATTCAGTCCTCATTTACACAGAGTGGCATTCTTACGGCGACACCCTGGCAAGAAGTTTGGTTTCTCTGCTTCTTTGCATGACGACATCAAGATTCCAAGACTCCATGCTGTTGTCAAAGCATTCAAATGAGTTTCACTCATCATTTTACTTTCACTCTCTTTTAGCAACATTATATGGGAGGAATTACAAAGATCATCCCAAACTTTTCGCTGCTCATCCACTTAGCTTTTTATAAATTGCCAAGTAGCCCATGAGATTATGAACGTTCAAGTCTTGGAAATGTTAGAGTTAAAGCTAAAACAAGTAATCAGGGGCCACAGTAGCATGCTAGAGGCAGTGGGTTTGAACCTGCCACAGGGTGTCAGAAATGGCACCCAGCCTTAATCTGCCCAAGAGGAATCTATGTCCATGTCTACCTCTGGCATATGGAGAGTAATTATGACCTAAAGCGAGGCTTTCTTGGTACTCTGGGGAAATCCAGCGACCAAACAGGAAGCAGGAAGTGCCCAATGTGAGACTTCACCATTATTCTCATGTTATCTGAAAATATCAAACTCACCATCTTTCATCATCGAGTAATTACATGTTCTACTTGGGAAAATGAGGAAAGAGGTTTTTTTATGGTGACGTAAAATATCCGTGTAAAACCCGTGTGGTGTCCTCAACCTGTTCACGCCATATATTAATAGTTCCTCTTAGCAAACCACCAAAACCAGTTAGAGCTTTCCTACATTGGAAAGCAATGATGCTGTAAAACGATTGTCATGAATCTCAAAAGTCACACCGGAAGAAATGGATTTTCTCTTAAGTCCAATAAAGTCTTCCTTGGTTAAAACCATGACTAATTACCCAGGCTCCATCAGGTTAACAAATTAGTCCCTCATGGACTAAGAAAGGAATATCTTATCTCATCTCATTTAGAGCCCGATCACATCGGGAGATTTAGAATCTTAAAAGAACAAACGTGGTAGCTAGCTGAGTACATGCTCCAACATTTAATCCTTTAAATTAGCTGCCTGATCCATTTGATAGAGCTGAATGGTCATCTTTATTCTAGGCTTTGGTGTTGACTTTACCCAGTGGATTAGAATTCTGAACCAGTGGTGGAGGTTGTGACCAATAACATTATTTCTAAACCATTCATTCTGTTTCAGACGTGTAACAGATGCCCATCCATCCCACCTTCAACATGTTTTAGCATTGGAAGCCTTTGCCATCTCTTCACCTTCTCCCATCCAGATTATTTTAACCCCTCTCCTCTCTCCTCATTCAAGCTCCTTTAGAGTTTAGAGTCGGTTCAGATTTAAACTGCTACATTATCAACTAGAACTAGCCGTACGTCTCATATTACCACTGGTTTTTCATCTCCCCATTGGTTTCCTGTAAAGCTCAACATAATCTAAAAGATCTTGTTGATTACACTTTAAATATTGTATGATCTTGCCCTCAGTTATACTTCTGATCTTCTCCTTCTTTATTTGACTTCCCGACCACTCGGATCCTTAAACCTTGTTGTTTCTTTATCCATCTATGGTCAATAGCTGTGAGTGTGACCGCAGTATGCCGTGAATGTATTTGGCATCATTTACCAAAGTATTTGCAATCATACCTCAAGTCTTTCATGTTAAATGACAGCATCATGTCCTCGTTCCCTGCCCTGCTCATTAATGGATTCACATCTAAGAACAGAACAGCTGAAGATGAAGATCGTCAGCTGTTCTGTCCTCATTTACAGGAAATGCAGCATTCTTGAGGTGATTTATTGGTGAGACCGAGTTCGTTTTGACTGCACCACCTGATCACCTCTTACACATTTGGGTTGGAGGTGAAGTTTGGAGTTCCTCTACATCTTACTTAGGATTTGATTATTTGCAGATAGTGTTAGCAGAGCTCAGTGGTCTGGCATAGGCAGAGTAGATGCTTTATTTTCAATGTACAAACCCTCCCTTACTTTCAAATCGGTGATGATCCAAAATTTAATTCATAAGTCTATTTGTTCATAAGTCCAACACACAGACATAATACATGTGAGTCAGTTCATCTGGACATGAAGTTTAATGAGAAACATTTCAACAGCCATATAGGTGGCATCTTCAGTCTGAGCTGACTGCGGGTATCACCACCCTTATAACTAATGCTGTTGGATTCCAACTAAAACCGGATGGTTTTATATGCTATTTGGCCAATGGCTTTATTTCAAAGTTGTCGATAGCACTAAACACTGCATAGAGATAACATTTTATTCTACACTGATCAAGCTGTTCTTTCACATATAATAGTGAAAGAACAGCTTGATCATTTATGTGTTTTATTTTGTTATTACCTCTTTTCAGCATCTTAAATTCACCACATATTCTGTTTTCATACTGGATTAGTCAGAAAACACTTTTCCTCAAAAAAAAAACAACCATCCAAGATTCTAAAATTAGTTTAAAAATATAGAGCAGCACATGCAAAATGACAAAGTATTGACAATTCCCCTTAACCCAAACGTAGGGTGATTCAGACGTACAAGTACAAAAATAATTAACTCTTCTTGATTTTAAAACCCCCATGGTATTAAATCCTCTACAACTAATATGCTGATATGGTTTATACACATATAAATATATACACATGAATGTAGCAAACCCTAAAACTGCATTTTTCAGATTTATAACCTCCCATCTATCTAAATAAGTCTTTTGAGTGATATTTCACATCTCTAAAAACATTCTTGTGTGGGGAAAAAAGCTATCCAAGCATGCTGGTTTTCACACGGTCAAAAATCTGTTGAACTTTAGCAGCAGGGACACAGCCTTCCCTCACAATAGTGATGGTCCCTGTGGAAACAAAGAAACAGTTTGGAATAAGATGACAGGCTTGTTTTACATGTCAACATTATGATATTAATTTGTTAACTGTACAAGTATCACTGGAAAAGATCCTGCATTGTTCCTTACCTTCATCAATCCTCAGGCAGTTGACCACAGTGGAGGCCACAATTTCATTAGACTCCCCATCACACAGCACCCCCTGGAGCTTACGTCCCAGTCGGCTGCAGCAAACAGTTGTTATTGAAGAGAATGAATGGCGTGTGTGATATTATCATCCAAAAATAACGATATACATATAAAGCCTGAGATTCTGATATTTGGCACCCTGGTACACCAAAGACACCCAGTCTCTGTGTTGGGACAGACCATATCTACAGTGGGGAAAGTAGCAGGAAGGAACCTCTCCTACTCTGAAATCCAGGCACCAAACTTTGCAGCGCTCTCGAAGCTAAAACGTGATTTAAAGTCGACATGGCTCGAAACAGCCATGTTTGAGGACTTAACCACAGCGGAGTCTAGCGAGGCACGGCTTACCTTATCACCATGCTGTGGTGCGTGCTGTCTGGCTCTCCACTTGGATTGGCGGAGGTGATAGCAAGCGGTCCAGTGATGTGGCAGAGGTGTGCAGTCACAGTGTGGTCAGGGACACGGATCATGATGCTGTCATTTGTCCCCACGCGGTCATAAGCTGGTCCCACACCTGAGCAAGGCAAATTAAAGGTGAGAAGGGACCCTGGCCATAATGCCAAGGAGATTTCAGGAGAGCTGAAGTCATGTAAACGTATTGCTATGGTACAGATGTTCAGCTTTAGCGGGCAGGGTCTCTCTACCCAGTTTGGAGAGCCAGGCTCCCTTTCTGACAATGCAGCTGATCCCTCCAGGGTAGACATTTCTCATGAACTCCCAGAGAAGAGGACTGAAGGGGGGTTTTACTGCCACCAGCTGATCCACACTTGAAATACAAATGCAGATGGGTTTTTCTGCTGGTCTGTCCTGCAAGCAGTCAAAGATGATACAGATTGATGTTTTAACTCAACATATTTGACTGAACTTTAAGCAAATGGAGTTTGAAAGCTTGATAATAATAATTACAGTAATGGAAATAATACCAGTAATAATAACAGCAATAATAATAAAAATACGTTTGAAAGAAGCAATCTATAATAAGCAAAAAACTAGACAGAAGTCAGTCTGAAAGTGTTTTGAAAAAGCAGCTTTGTTCTCTGTTGAATTCACAACTATCATATGTCAGTAGTAGTGGTGACTAATCAGGACACAAAACAAACCTCTCTCACGTGTCAGTAATAGTGATAGCTGCACTTGTTGCTGGGGTCCGTCTCACCCTACAGAGCATTATGACACCTAGTGACCTCTATTCTTACTTTGATGTTGTAGATTTTCTCAATGGCCTGGGGGTTTTTGCAGGATGCAGCCAAGGCGTACACTGTGTCAGTTGGGATACCACACACACCACCCTCCTCCAGCAGTGCAGAGATCTTCAGAAGACCACTTGTAAGCCGAGAATCAGCCACAGCACAAGGTAGCTCCGAGTCTGCCTCCGGCTTCTTGCCATGCTGAAATCAGAGGTAGAGAGTTTTCTATAAATGGAACAGAATAGAATAGAATAGAATAGAATGTGGATTCTCCAAGCATTCACCTTTAAGACGCATGGGCCCATTGGCAGCAGTATTTGTGAGAAGATGCAGTTGACCAGTGATGCCAGGGCTCCATATATGCAAATTATTGAGAACACTGCAAGCATAGCAACTGTAAAAAATAAAGTTGTTGAAATGTTATGAATATCAAAATACTGATTTTTTTTTATAAACAGAGGTTAAGTCTAAGCCGTATACAAGGCTAACATGTCCTGTTCAAAGAGATGACGGATCACATTGCTGATCATAAATTACAGAGACATTGCAGATCAATTTTAATCATTCAAAGAACCAAGTGGCAAATTGTCCAAATATGTGTATTGACAAGCATCCCGATGTGATTCTTAAGTGGTGGTATGGTAGCAAATCCTTACTTTCTAGTTGGTATGGCAGTCGCTGCAGGGTGGAGAGAAGGAAACAGACCAGCACCACCTCCATGACTGCTGTTAGAAACAGCAGAACCAGGTTTCTGTACGCCGCTGAAAAAGGCCACGGAATAAGGTACAATCGTGCCATTGGTGATTCATGCTAGACAAAATGACATCGGTTAAAAAACACACAACTATGTGTCCCTGTATAAAATAGAACCTAAGTGAGCTCACCGATCAGCATAAGGAAACCATTAATGACCAGAAAAGCAATGGCTCCCGCCGTGAAACCGGAAGTTGCTGTTCCAGAATGTTGGAGCAGGGTACCTGGAACACCATGACCTGTTACTCATAAGATAACGATATTGTGTGTGTGCCGATTAGATTTAATCTTATTACCAGGGAAAAAATAAACAGAAATACCTGCAAATCTAAACCAAGTCCAGGCTGCCCACACGGCTGCGTAACAGGACGGGATAACCGATCCAAAGCGTCCTCCATGCCGGACCTGCAGCCGGCTGACATATGCCTGGATGATGCCTCCAGATATGAGAACCCAAGGTACAGTCAGATGGAGAAAGGCAGAATTCGTGCTGGACACTCTAGTATGGAGTGCTGAGAGAGCTGCCACACCGTTGCAGAGGTAGAACAAGGCGTCCGGGGTCTGATCAATGTGGAGCGACGGCTCCCGATCCCTCACTTTGAACCTGCAGCAACCAAGAATCTTCACAAGTCTGTCAGTGGAGACGGGTTGGAACCCCACGGGGATCAGGGTTTTCTCTGCAATGGTGTTGATGAGACGGGAGAAGGTGCCGTACAGGGAAGCTACGATGAACAGGGAGCAGACCACACCAAAAAAGATGTAGTACCCCTTGAGAGGAATCTGAGGGACTGTGGAGATCGTGAGGAGGAAAAACAGAACGTTGTGACTCAGCTCCATGGCGTCGCTTTTGAGGCTTCCAACGCAGAGCACTAAAGCCGCTGCCACGAAGAACCAGTCCCCCACCATGGCTTGTCTCCCAGAAGCCACTTCACCGTCCTCCACAATCAGAGTGTATGCCACAAACTCCTCCCAGCTGTTGACAAGCCAGAACGTAGCATGGAGGCCAAACTTCGTGGTATAGTAGCAGTCCTGGCGCAAGTGGGCATAGTAGCTAGCAAGCAGCTGGGCAGCTGAGATGATTGAGACCCAGGTGACGCCCAAGGTAAAGGACTTCATATATCCAAAGCAGTAGAAAGCGAAGATGAAAGAAGAGATGAAGTCACACTGATAACCCAGGCCCATTGGTTCAGCGTACTTGGTGTTCTTCTTTTGCTCCTGGCCAGCAGACTGGTTGCCTGCTGAATTGGCCGTGCCCAGCAGAAGGACGTTGAAGAGCGGGGTTCCGAAGCCCTTGAGTGACAGACGTTGAGTGAGACCTTTGGCAAGAAGTGCAGCCGAGCCGTAGATGGCAAAGATCAAAATGAGAAGCTCCAGGACCCCAGAGACCACAAGGGCCCACGAACTGGCCACCAGACCCACCGCTTCAAACACTAGGGTTAGCGTGATGGCCCCGAAAACGAAAGGCATGATGTAGTTGACTGTGGCGGAGCAGAACATGAGGAGAAAAGAGAGGAAGATGTAGGGTATCAGGCCGGAGACGGCCGACTCCGTTAAGTACGGGGTCACTCCAGTTATATTCATGTGAGACAGATTGCTCATCAGGTTATTTGACAGGGACATATTGCTCTCCATGGTGGTAGTTTCAGTTGTGGCACCATCATAGATCCGGGTGGCACCATAACTGCCCCAGAGGGCAGCATATGCAATGAACGCAGTGGCGCTTAGGTGGTCGTATTTTCGGAATGATAGCAAGCCAGCTATCAATTGACATATGCCGCCAATCAAGATGAGATGAACACCTGCAATGGAGGCAATAGAGAGGTTTTTTTTAATCGCTTCTCTAATATCAGCTATTTATTTGTTTCTGTATCAATAATAGCGCCCCTGCTGTATTCAGGAATATCATCCTTCTGCTCGGTTCTGTGTGACAACATGTACAAAGCTTTCATCTAACGAAGGCAACATCAGAACAGGAACCGTCACAGACCACAATGTGGAGTAGAGGCTGTCAGCCAGTTTATAGGGCAGTAAATCCATGTACAGGGGCAGAATTGGCTGAAATGTCACCATAATTAACACCACGCTTTCCAGACGTGTCACCTGCTAGAATGTCCTCTACTCCTTCCGGTGGTATTCCACGGCGTGCTGCATTGAAGTTCTGCAGTAGGATGAGGAATGCGCTGATCCCGTTGGCTAGCATTCCGAGGACTCCTGGTTCACCGTAGAAACTGGCAGGGAAATCATTTAACGTCGCCATGGTCTCAAGTTTTTCCAGCTGAAATAATGGACAAAGGAAGTGATGACCCAGAAAACAAAACCAATAAAACATTGTTCAACAACTGAATGCCGAATCTATAAGGTTTTTTTTAAATAGATTCCTCCTCTGTTGCTCTCCCTGAGGTTTCTTCCTATATTTTATCCCTGTCAAAGTTTATTTTTTATCCTAAAGGAGTTGTTCCTTGTCTGATGGGAGGATCTAGGAACAGGAGGTTTAGTTAGTGTGAAGCCCAATGAAGCAAATTTATATTTTTTGATGATGGGCTATACGATTAAAATTGACTCGACTTGACTTGACAAGGCATGACACCATCAAAGATCATGCACGATATAGGAATTATTTATTCAGTTAAAACCTTTGCTATTTTGCTTCAAGGCTCATTTATTGTTGCTTGGCTGGCAAAAATATACATCACAAGTCAGTTTTTTTAAAATGTCTGTTTATTGATCTGCACACAGATGAATAGGATGAAAAATGAAGGGGTGAACAATAAGGGGCAGCATGCCTGTCTAGTGATCAGAGATTGGTGTTTCAAGTAATGGCCCTTACAGAAAGTGCATCGAAGTGTCCTCGAGCAAGAAACGGAACCCCTAAACTACAGCCCGGGTGCTGCGGCTCCTCACTGCTCCTATACGATTGGATGGGTTAAATGCATCGAGCAGATTTTGTTGATGCATATACAATGGAGAATTAATTAAGGAAACTTCTTTTTCTTCTTCTTTCCAAAAGCTGTGGTGCCAGTGATGCCAGTCTCCTCAGACTGAGGAGGTGTCGCCATTGGTTACATGCAGATGATGTTTTTACACCTCGTCGGTTGTATTGTACTTTATCCCTTACTGTACTTTACATTGCTTGTATTTGTATTCATTATTTAGCCTTTACACTCATTCATTTCTGATATCTTATATTTAATCTCTTCTGTCTTTTTACATCTCTGTATGTATTCTGTGAAGCTGACATGATTGCTATTTTGACATGCTTGTGAAATGACAATAAAGTTCTTGAATTGGTTTTGAAAATCAGTGTAGAAAGACAAGAACAAACACACACCAACAAATTGTTTTTTTTTAAATGGAAAAAAAAATATTAGTGGCCGTGACACAAAAGAGACGTTAGATATAATTTACCATGTAAATGACAAGCTATTGACACATGACCCCATGACAGTCAATACTCAGAGTAACTTTTTAATCGGACCGAGGACTGGTTGCCAGATTACCTGGGGGAGTCTATCTCGGTTTCACATGGGGA
This sequence comes from Regalecus glesne, assembly GCA_900302585.1. Classification (NCBI taxonomy): domain Eukaryota; kingdom Metazoa; phylum Chordata; class Actinopteri; order Lampriformes; family Regalecidae; genus Regalecus; species Regalecus glesne. Next base: position 26,084 of record OMLC01102406.1, on the reverse strand, counting down.
AATACATTCCTTCAGCCCCATAGAAAACTTTCGGGGCTTCTCAGATTTACAGCCATAGCCGAAGGATGAATATAGAGAGATGGACTGGGCTTCACACCTACCCTTCCCTCTACATGGGCCCAGCACCCCAAATACCTCCATTTGGGGGACAGGGGGACTCATAAGTATGTCTATGTCTATATTTGGTTCAACACCGCCGCAGTGAAGCCGTCGGACGTAATGCATGCAAACAACAGCCGAAGCTCGACTGGTAAAGTGGGCAATACATCGATGCCCTGCTACTAGAGATACCCCGCTTAATAAGCTCCCTGGGGCAACTTTAATGAGCCTAGCGCCCTCTGCATGCTAATATAGTTACAAGCGGTAAAGCAGTGATATGGAAAGCAAAGGAGTGATGCTTGGTGAAGGAGCGAGGGGATGAGGGACACAAACCCACAAGTTCTTGATGGGATTAATAGCAAGGCGTGTGTTTTTCACTCAAGGGAGAGGCAGACTGCTTTTACCCCCTCAGGCAAGCTTTTCTTCGGCCTTTTCACCCTGATTGCTTCCAGAAAGTGACCAGGTTCTGTTACTGTTTCTATTGTGGTTTGAACAATGCCAAGAGGTGTGGAGAACACACGGGCTGCTATGTTAGGTTTCAGGAGAGTTGATTACGTAGGCTCCTGGCACAGTGTTCCAATCAGAGGCAATACGGTCAGGTGGAAAATACAGCGTGTAAAAACCAATCATAAAAACATGACTCATGCACACAACTGGTGTTTACACAGCAGCGTTTTAAGAGTTGCACACCAAATGTATAAGGAAGACAGTTTGATGGCTACTGTTTATACATGCTGGTGACAGAATAAGAAAGTAAGAACTTACCTGGTGAAGATGCTCAGACAGGTGAAGTGATGTGGTGCTGAAGCAGGCTCGTTTCTCAAATGGTGTTTCTGAGTGTAGGAGGAGTTCCATGGGGAGATTCCTGACACGGCCCAGTGACCCTCTGAAAAACGACATCATAAAATATAATTTGCTTCCTCCTCCTCCTCCTCCTCTTCATCCTCATCATCACGATGATGAGGATGATGATGATGACGATGGTGGTGGTGATGATGGTGATGGAAATAATGCTGTTGGTGTGGAAATCCCTCCCTTTAGCCGGTAAGTTTTGTTATGTGCTCTCTTGCCCTTCCCAGTTCCTCCCTGGCCTGTTATCGGCTGCATATGTCCATCCTGGGGTATAAAAGCCAGGTAACTTCCCCTGACAGATATCAGCATTCCTTCTCACATCTTGACAAGTGCATATCTCCAACACCGAGATCTCAAAGAGAAGACAGGCAACCGCCGACAGGAAGACAGAGGCCGAAGACAGTCTAGAGAAGACAGACGACAGCTGAATGATGCTCTCCAAACTCCAGGTAATGCTCAGGGTATTTGGACGTGTTGTGCTCAGGTTGACAGAGGATCCAGCTCCCCTGCCTGCCAGGGACGGAGAGAAGATGTTTCTGTCAGCCCTGATGGAATCAAGTGGACTGCTCAGAGTGCTGGACTCTGACTCACACCATGGTCTTGGTCTAGGAGGCATAACTACTTCCTTTTGGCATGGGTATACCTTGCAGCATCCACTGCCGTCCTGGTGCACATGTCCCATGCAGGAATTTCCCCATCAGTTTAGAGTTTTTTTGAAAAATCATGTTATTTAGTATTTTGAGGTTTATAATGCATGTCAAATGTCGTGTCTGGCTACCAGGGGGGGGGGTAGAGCATAGAGTTGTGTTTTCATGTTGACTGCACCCTGTACACCTGCACTGCCCCATCTGCACAATGGGCCTTTCATACAAAAACAGCACACGGCGCAGAGCAAGGCTCATTATGAGCCACTCCGACGGAGAGGCTGATGTAATAAAATGTGTGCCTGGCCGAGGGGAAGAAAGTGAGAAAAAGGTCACTGCACTCATCCGCTATCTCTAATTGATCTTTCACTGTGTCAAAAGTCTGGGAAAAACATATTAAACCGCCTGATCTGTGTGTCCCCCGCAGAAAACCATCAGACCAGTGTGTGCCATGAGGGGCATACACAAGACCTCAGCAGAGGGTAAGCCAAGTATGCGGTGACTCTCCATCACGGCTCACATTGATTCTCCTGCTTCTCCTGACTGTATTTCATCTGACACGTCATCAGACTGAAGTCGGAGTAGTTCTCACACATTCCTTTCTCCACGGCACTCCTGTCATTGCTGAAATGATTTCCATTCTGTTCGACATCAAATCTGTTCTACCTCTCTAACCTACCTAATTCGTCCTCCCCTACGTAGTCCTTGAGCATCCAGCCCATGAGAAGACAGTCACTGACAGCTTTGGGAGGTTCATCAGCGAGATCCAGCCCCAACAAATGTCCTCCACGGTGATCCGCCGCAGTAAAAGGATGGTGCTGGACAGCATCGGGGTAGGCCTGCTTGGCAGTACCACGGACGTGTTTGATGTGGCCCTGCGACACTGTCAGGTGAGCCAAGGGGAAGTGGAGACTGAGAAAGTAAAAGAAGGAGAAAAAAAACTTACCTTTCTAACTCATATGTGATCTGACAGGAAACAACTGGACCAATGAGAGCAGAGTGTTAGGTGTTACGCATTAACAGACGTGCCTGAGGAGAACTCTACAGTGATTACAGTTCATTCAATATCTATTATGCTAACAACCATATCGTGTGTGTGTGTGTGTGTGTGTGTGTACAAATATAACTTTTCACCAAAAAAGTTGCAAAGACATAAAGATGAGCTGGATTACCAGATGATTGACAGGTGGAAGCAGAACTGAGTTACAAGTGACAAGGTGGGAGTTTTGCTCAAACCCCAAGAACAAGTAAACACAGAGGAATAGCAGATTCAAGACAAAGCTATTCTAAGAAAGGGTGCTTTGGAGAGAGATTGAAAAGAAGTCTGCCTGACATTTGGTCAAAATAATCAAAATGGGAACAAATAATGGACTCTTTTCCCTCAGCAGCACATTACTTACCAAGACCCATATTCAGTCTGCAGGGCCTCAGCAGTCATTACCTGCCGTGGCTGTGCTGACAGCTCCCACGCCATAGGATGGGTTAAACCCAGAGAACACATTCCACCGCTTTTGGTCATGTGCCAAATAAAACTTGTATAATCTGAATTGAGTAATTCAGTCTACTTTGTGTGTGTGTGTGTGTGTGTGTGAGAGAGAGAGAGAGAGAGAGAGAGAGAGAGAGAGAGACAGAGGGGGGGGGGGGGGGGTTGAGAAACTATCTTAACTGTGCTGGAGGTTTTTAATGAAGGCCAACAGGCTCTCATATGCAAATCCCTGCAAATAAACCATCTCGGTCTTTCTCCCCCAGTACATGTACGGTCCTGATGACATCAGCTCGGTGTATGGACGCAGGGGTACGAGGCTCTCCCCGACACTCGCAGCCTTTGTCAATGGAGTGGCGGTGGGTAGATGTGGCTGGAACAGCTGTGTCACTGGTGTCCCCCGCACACCAGGCTGAAACACACAACTGTACAAACACAGCTCAAAAATATCCATCCATCCATCCATCCATCCATCCATCCATCCATCCATCCATCCATCCAACTAGCTAGACCATATTTTCCTTACACTCATGCTTATCCCATCACTCATTGGCAATAACTATGTAATTGCTGTGATTGGTCAGAATATTATGTGTTCAGGCCAGAATCCTTCTGTTGTCTTCCTGAAGGTGTTGCTCACACAAACTAAAGAAAGACAAAAGAATCATCCAATTATACTACTATTGTAAAGTTTTGCCTGAGAGTTTGATCATTGAAATCAGGTTATTATTCAAAATTAATTTGTCTTTTCTCTGCAGACCCACTCCATGGACTTTGACGACACGTGGCACCCTGCAACACACCCCTCAGGAGCGGTCCTCCCTGCTCTGCTAGCCATCAGCGACATGATGCCAAAGAACCAGAAACCCAGTGGCTTGGAGCTGCTGCTGGCTTTCAACGTCGGCATTGAGATCCAGGGTCGACTGATGAGATTCTCCAACGAGTCCTGCAACATCCCCAAGAGGTGAGCATCACAGGGCACGAACCGGTGAGACCACAGACAGGTTTGGCAGCTACACTCGCAGCCTTAGGCTTTCAGCAATGGAGATTTTATTCTGATTGGGCGGTTGGCTGGGGATAGATTTGCTGCCATGTAAGGACATCTTCATGGGCAAGAGGTTGCCTGGAGGTTCTAGTGTTCCAAGTATATTTTCCATAGTTGCTGGGTAAGCTACAGGTTTAGCCCATATCTACGTGTGTGTGTGGATGTCTGCAGGACGGGTTCAGAGAGGTCCATCCATCATATTCAAGCCTCCTTGGCGTCACCAAGGTGTGGAGGCCTGTTTTCCCTGAACGACTGAGTCTACGTCGTAGCATTAAAACAACCAGTAAAGGGGCCTCCGGTGGTGTAGGGGGGTAAGACACCTATGTTCAGAGCATCTCTGTGTCATACAGTTGGGTGTTCAAATCCCAGCTGGGCCATTTCCAATCCCAGTCAGAGGTCCATAGTTAGTGGGTCATAACTGGCTAAGCCTCACATGGGTATAAGGGTTAGGTTGGATAAAGTATTCTGGGTTCACTAGTGTCCCCCTCTGGGTCGTCCAGGCCTCTTGGTTAAGTGAAGGGAAAGTACTCTGCTTCATTCTCCTCTGACGGCCAAGCACTGTGCTTTCCCCACCAGACCATGATGTGTGGACTAGTGAGGGCTAGTGGTCATGTGACTTGGAGGAGACACATGCTACCACTTCCTCCTTCTTGTCGATGTTCTAGAGGGGATCAGAGAGACTGACCCAGCAGTAGGTCACTCAGGGAGTTCAGGTGGAAAAAAGGGATAAAATTCAAAATAATTTAAAAAAAAACAACCAGAAAAGAAGAGAAGAATAGCTTGAGGTCCCTCGTAGGCAGATGTTTATGCTAGCTTAAATGAGCCACCGCTTTGTTAGCGTTTTGAGAATACACCGAAGTGATTGATAATCTGTTATTCCCTTAAAAGCTCTTGAAATAGACCTGTTCTGTCGCTCAACACCGTCACTCACAACAGCTCTGCTGTTACATCGTAATGGCAGCAGATGCAGCCAGTTTAAACGCCCCATTAGTCATAAGGGCAAATAGCACCAAAATATCTGACTGAGGTTTCTCCGTCGCTCTCTCTCTCTCTCTGTGTCTCTGTCTACTTTCACCCCCCCCATCCCCATCAGATTCCACCCTCCCAGTGTCGTAGGGATCATGGGAAGTGCAGCAGCCTCTGCCTCGCTCTTGTCTCTGGATCACAACCAAAGCAGCCATGCCTTGGCCATTGCTGCCTCTTTGGCTGGAGCCCCAATGGCGAACGCAGCCACCCAGTCAAAGCCCCTCCACATTGGCAACGCCTCACGGCTGGGGATGGAGGCTGCTCTGCTGGCCTCTCGAGGCCTAGAAGCCAGTCCAGTGATCCTGGATGCTGTCCCGGGCGTCGCAGGCTTCAATGCCTTCTATAAAGACTATGTGCCGAAGCCTTTGGGCTCACCCAACGGAGGCCATGACTTCCTGTTAGAGGAGCAGGACATTGGCTTCAAGCGTTTCCCCGCCCATCTGGGGATGCACTGGGTGGTGGATGCAGCAGTGTCCGTCCATAAGCGTCTTGTTGGGGTGGATGCCGGCACTGTGGCCCCTCACCAGGTCCAGGACATCCTGCTCAGAGTCCCTCAGTCCAAGTACATCAACAGACCCTTCCCTGAGTCTGAGCACCAGGCACGCCACTCTTTTCAGTTCAATGCCTGCACTGCTCTCCTGGATGGGGAGGTGACGGTTCAGTCCTTCTCCCCTGCTGCTCTGACACGACCTGAACTGCTGGCGCTGTTGAGCCGCATCCGTGTGGAGCACCCCGAAGACAACCTGTCCAACTTTGACCACATGTACAGCGAGGTCCAGGTGACGCTTGTTGGAGGAGACATCCTGCACGGTCGCTGTGACACCTTCTATGGACACTGGCGCAACCCGCTGACGAACGAGAGCCTGAGGAAGAAGTTCACAGACAACGCCGGGGCGGTGCTCCCCCCAGAGAGGGTGGAGGGCCTGATTGAGGCGGTTGAGGGGCTGGAGAAACTGGGAGACTGCACACCTCTTCTCTCATGTCTGCAGTGAACCTGCAGGGAGAAGTAAATGAAGAAAAGGAAGACAGACATCGTTGCACATAACAGGAACAGCCCACACAGAGTAATAATAATACTAATAACACTGATAATACTAATAATACTACTATTAATTACCTTATTGTGAGTATTTTCACATAGCAGGAACATGACCTGGTGCTTTTGGGAGGCAAATGATACAGATATAGAAAGAGATCACAGTTAACCAAATCCTCATTATTATTATTATTATATTGAAATAGATTATGATGATCAAGTCAATGATTTAAGTACAGTACATTACTGAAAACATAGAATTTGGACATGAATTTATAAAATACATGCCTTCAATAGCAGATGCTGTCATCAACAGTATCCGATGCTGGTATTTTGCAATACGAAGTTATTTGTAAAGAATTGTGCAAGTTTGGCATATGTTCATGTGTATGACATAATCTGAGTGATGGTGGTGGGGTCGATTGTACTGGTGATTGCTGCATTTCTTCGAATCACTCTCATTTTATTATTATTATTATTATCATTATTATTATTATTCCATATGGAATCCTGTAGAGAATCTAGCTCATGTCAAGCGATGGAGACTTACTCTACTTTATGACGTTCTGTGTGTGATCGTGATGATTGACTGGGGGTGTTCCCAGTGGTCATCAATGGGATTTCATTGACGTATAACTCACAACATTATTTTTCAACTTTCACACGTATGTACTTTATTATTAAATCTGCTATTTTTTTCTCATATTTTCTTCACTAAATAAAAAATACATTTTGTCACAAAAAGAAAATAGTGTTTTTACTGATAAATGGGCTCTAATAGAGGCTGATGGCCAATAGTAGCCCTATATGCTGTCTAGATTACTTACAATTGATATAAAGTCAACATCTGCTTGGTATTTGTACATAAATTATCATGGCTGTATTGAATTGAAAACCCAATGATGTGATTGGTCCACCAGAATCGTGAATATTGGCCGAGTAACAAAATCATGAGCACCACACACGGATTGAGCCAATTCAGGATCCGGCAAACATCTGGTGTGAGGCAGTGAGAGATGCTGAACGGGTTACCAGACCAGCACAGGGCCAAGACACACACTCAGTCACTTTCCATTCAAACTAATGGCCGATTAAGGGACTTCATCCAACATGCATATGTTTGGACTGTTGAGAGGGAATCCAACAGGCAACACTGCTCCCGCAGAGCAAGAAGGTCCTGGGTTCAAATCCCATCCCAGGTCCTTTCTGTGTGGACTTCACATGTTTGCATGTCTGTGAGGGTCTCCTTCAGGGGCTCTGGTCTCCTCCCATCATCAAAAAGACATGCATGTTAAAGTTAATACTCCTGCCAGTGCCCCTGAGCAAGGCAGCGGGGGGGGG
>OMLC01102406.1:0-18512 GCA_900302585.1 Regalecus glesne | reverse complement strand
CACCATCTAGGGCAGGGATGGGTAAAGTGAACCAGACAGGGCCGGTGTGGGTGCAGATAAACCCCTGAGTCTACTAATCAAGGTCCTTAGTAAAGACAACTGGCTGACTAATAGAATCGGGTGTGTAAGTGCTTGGACCCTCACTGGCCCTTTGTGGATCCCTCTGCCCATCCCTGGTCTGAGGCCACTGCTGTCTGTAGTAAATCATTCATGGTCCAGGAAAAGTCCAGAGCTGTCGCCTGTTCCCACCTTCAGCACAAACACGGATTTATTTTTATCTGGGCCTGTGGAGTTTTCCCAGACACGAGACGCGGCAGGAGGCTTCCTCTGAGTCAACGGAGCCGATGGCGTTTGTCACGCATTAAAAACATGATCCCGTGAAGAGAAGGCGTCTCTGTGTGCACAGCTTCACAGTGCAAACACCAATGAGAGGTCATGATTTGAAAAGTTGTGTTGACAGTGTGGAGCAACACGGGGGAAAAGAGAGATGCTTCCTCATTCTCCTGTCTCTGGCGTCTGCAGTTAGATAGCCATGAGATCGATGCGTGGCCGCAGATGACGATATGAGGAAACGTGGGGCCTGTGGGAGGCATGGGAGTCCTCTTCTCCGTCTGGCCCGCGAGGGGAAACCCACATGTTTACAGGCGGGGTCACAGCCGGCCGGTGTTGCCACAGATGAATCAACAAGGAGGAACCCTGAAACGTGTCCGCTTCATAGTAATAAAACTGGGCATGACAGACTGAGGAAGGGTTGGCGGATGTCTGGAGAATAAACTGTGGTCTGTCTGACCATCGCTGGTGTCTTTCCATGGCCACAGCCACGGGTTCCTATCTCAATGTTAAGGAATTGCCTATGAATGGTTAACCTGCACGTAGTTTATTTTTTAAAGGTTTCTCTTATCAGTCCCACAAGGGGAAATTTGGATTTCTCTACATTTTAACCCATCCTATTGTATAGGAGCAGTGAGCTGCCACTATATGGCACTAGGGGAGCAGTTAGGGGTTCAGTGTCCTGCTCAAGGACACCTCGACATGCTTTCTGCAGGACCGGGGATCGAACCTGCAACCTTCCGATTGCCAGACGACCGCTCTACCCACTGAGCTATGCTGCCCCCATCCATCCATCCAACCATCTTCCAGCCACTTATCCTGAGTAGGCTCATGGAGGAACTGGAGCCGATCTCCCCTCTCATTGGGTGGAAGGCGGGGAAACGCCCTGGACAAGTGGCCACTCCATCACAGGGCAGAGCAGTTTGGGGAAGGGCGTCTTGCTCAAAGACCCTTCAACACACTCCTTTGCAGGTGCTGGGATCGAACCTGCAACCATCTGTCCACTAAACCGTGCCACCCCAGTATGAAACAACTAACGGCCTTGAAAAGAAAACAGATCTCCAGTTCACACCATGTGGTGCCACCTGGATCCATTGACCCTGATGAACTCGGGGTCATCAGGTGTGTCGGGTGTAAAGAACCCAAAGTCCCCCTCGAGGAACTGTGGTGAAAACAAGCCCTGACTTTAGTCAAACACAGTACCAACCGATGGAGACAAAAGACAGAAACTTCCCGTGTTTCTCGCAAACGAAAGGTATCCGCTGAATGGCTGGGAATCCAGGAGGTCTTTTATGGTCAGAAGCATTCTGCCTCCGACAGAGTGAAAAACAATTCCTCCACAAAGACCATGAACTACAGGTGTAGGGTGTCTCACCTCTTTTCACCCAGAGCAAAAGAATCAATAGTCACTAGTCACTACAACCTGCAACACACCCTTAGTAGACCACCAGAGATGGCTGGATCCATTGCAGGGATGTCAATGGCCTTTCTCAGTGGCAGTGACTGTGGAGCCAGTGTAGGGTGTCAGGGAGCATCTGTGCAGACCAGTGACCCAGTTCAGAAGCTTTATTATGAATTATGGGGGGGGTCTCCAATTTAAACCAATTCACTTGTGAGTCTGGACGGTTTTATACCATCCTGTCTCTTGGTCTGCTCCTCTGTGCAGAGCGAGGCCAAATTGTGTCGTCATTCCTTTAAGAGAGGCCGTCAGCACCATCGAGTCTCTGGCTGTCACACGACCAAGGCTGGTGGAATGTGTCCTCTGGATTAAAACGTCTTATTGTACAGGAGCAGTGAGCAGCTGGAGCACCCGGGGACCGACTCCAGTTCTTTTTCCTCCTGCCTTGCTCAGGGGCACAGGCAGGAGTATCAACCCTGACATGCATGTCAGGGTTGATACTCAGAGGAAACCCACACGGACACGGGGAACACATGCAAACTCCACACGGAGAGGACCTGGGACGGGATCCGAACCCGGGTCCTTCTTGCCGTGAGGCAAAGCTGTTCACCTCTCCACCACCGACCCAATCCCTTTCTTGACCCCCTGTTGAGGAAATTCCCTTTGGTAGTTTGAATGAGTGTTCTGTGTGGAAAATCCCAGAATACCTTCTTCGGACCACCTAAAAGTTGATCCGCTGAAGGAAGGAAAGGAAAATAACTCACTAGCTCTTGATAAAGCATGTCAGCTGCCAGAGATTACATTTGTTCACTGATGAATAAAGTTGACCTCGGTCACCCTATTAGTGATGATACCATGCAGCCTTACTGATAGGAGCAAACAGAGCAAAGCAAATACAAGAAGCTTCCTTATGTTTTGTTCATCTCATCTCCTTCACTACTCATTTCAAACATTGACCTGTTGTTAAACAGGGTGATTCCATTTTATTGACACCGTTAATCACCATAAAAGTAAACCAGGGAATTTTCCTTTTCTTTCCTCAAGTCTCATTCGTCAATGTCAAAGCACTTTTCTTATTCTGAGTGGGGCACACACACACACACACACACACACACACACACACACACACACCCCGCAGGCTGAGGATTGGTGATATGCTGGAGCTCCCCTGTCGCAGTGTGTTCGACTTTACATTCTCGTTTTCTTTGATTGCATGTAGCAGCAGCAGCGTCTCCGCTGTCGTTTTCAGAAACCGTAAATAAATGGTAGACTCCCAAGGCACACGGGAGGAAATGAGATTCACTTTACTAGTAATGACACCATGCGGGCTTATTCTACACATCCACAGACTCACAGCTGATGTGCAGAATAACACTTTTTTTTTCCTGAAGCTACCTTTTCTGTCCCAGTCCTGCTGATTCTCTACAAATAAAGGCTGTCACCAGTGTCTGGCTGGTTTGCTTTGTTTCTTGTTTTGATTCTAACAGGGAGTGTATTCACTTGCAGACATTTCCTTTTCAGGATGGGTGACCTAAAAAGAAATGTGGCACCTTATAGTAAATAGTTAAAAAATAACCCAATCTGGAGCACGACTGTGATTACAAACATTACGTAACTCTGAAGACAGACATCCAATGTGGACACTTGATGGTGAGGTGACTCGCTATGCTACTCTATGCTCAGTCTTATTCCAGGGTATTCAGCTCTGGACACCAGAGTGCTGTGTAGACCTCGATGCTATCAAGAGGCCTGAACCGGTTCTGATCTTGATCAAGGACTGCTGTTTACACCTTTTCTATTGTATTTAAGCTAGTTTTAATTCATAGTGAAACAAAGAAAATCTTTGTTGAAAATCCTGTAAGATTTAAAGTGAAAGAAAGTGACGCTAGTATAGAAAAGAATATCCCAAGTCCGCCTGGAAAAACACAAAACAGCATTTCATCTTCTATGAGGGCAAGAATATCAGCTGAACAAGTGATAGGACATATTCCTCCTTCATATCCTGAAATATTATGTTACAGCAAAATACCACAATGGCCCATTTACATCTAAAAGCCCAGTCAGGAGTTTTTCACTTCAGCAGCTAAACTAAGAGTGTTTCTACAGTAAACTCTCTGTTTCCGTTTCTCAGGCACATTTCAAATGGCAGCCACTGGTCAGTGCAATTACAGTCATTTGGGGCCTCAGCACGGTAAACTGATGTTATCCACCTTGGCCTAATAGCAGTGCGTGTGTTACTGGCTGAGGGGGTGAATTCAAAATATAATTCTAATAAGCACTGTAGAAATTTGGCTTCCCAGACACGACTGGTAGGCCATTTGAAAATAATTCAGACGATTTATCAAATGTTATCTCGAGAAGTAATCCCAAAAGTCTGAATTAGTCTGAATAAGTAAGATTAGTCTGAATAAAGCCTAAGAGATGTCTTCTGATGCTGGCTGGTTGTAGACTGAGACTTCGATGAGATTGCCATCCGGATCCCGGAAGTACAATGAAGTGATGCCCCCTACAGCTCCACTCCTCTCCACTGGACCCTCCTCTACTTTAATCCCACAAGCCTGCAGAGAAGCAGGGAAAAGTCTAGTCAACTACTTGACAAACGTCATGAATTTCAGTGGTTCTGATTTCAATCCCAATTTAAGTGGAAAATATTGAGATGGGTGGATATTGAGACATGTACTGGATACTACAAGTCATTTTTAAAACCACCACCATTCCATAAACCAGGTGAATGGTATCAATAATACACGGCACAGCTATGCTGAAAGGGAAATACCTGCAAGTGGGCAGCAACTGTATCCAGAGGTGTCTTAGTGATGAGACACAGATCTGCAGACCCTGAAGTTGGTTGCCTGGCTTTGGGTTCAAATTCTGCACCAACTTGGTGAAGGTTAAACTTCTGCTTACCAAACCCCAGGGCCTTACGGTTTCCCTAAATATGTGAATGAGAAAGACATAATTCGGAGGTCAACAATTTGCAGTTGCCACAAATCTCCACATTGAGCATCGATCTTCTGTGAAGTTAACCAAATCCTGCCATCTGCTGACTATTCTCCACTAATAATTGGAACCCTTTCTGGGTTACTAGTCAAGATCCAATATTATTTAGAGGATAATTAAGAGTAAAACTAAACCCTTGAGTCAGGTGTATACAGGCCATACCTTGAAAGTGATCACGTCCATGCCAAGCACTGAGGAGTAGAAGTTGATGGTATTGGGAATGCTTTTCACTGTTAGGACCAGGTGATCCAAGTGGCTCAGTTGAACTGGGCAGATGCTTTTAAATCTTAATATTCGTGAAGTTTGACTGGAGACACTCTGTAAAATGTTAAACAAGAAAATGAATACAGTATGAATAGGAATCAACAAAGAAGCCCACTGAAGTAAATTAGTAATTAGTGATAATGGGCTATACAAATAAGTTGGACCTGACGCCTCTACGATCCTAATCTGGTCACATTAGCTTGTGCGAATAGCGACACTGTGTGGTTAACATGAGTATTACAGGAAGGTAGAACTAGTCGGAGAAACACCCTTTATTTACAGCGTTCAAGTATGATTAAAAAAATGAACGATGCGTCATGTTTGTAATCAATTGAACATCTCTCCACTTGTATTTTTTCAAGTGGAACGTTGATGCAGTTTGGAATAAGCAACCGTGTGAAAACCATGATGGAGCTGCCATTTCAATCACGGCTGAATTCTCCAGTGACACCATGAAGCCTAGCTAAAGGCTACACGTCTACCTTTTAACAGATGACATACCTTCAAATATGGCCTTGGAAAGTTTGCCAAGCGAATCCCAGCAGTTCTAAGTGACATCCTGGACGACGGTGAGCCACTTCCTTCTTCAGCTCCCCGGTGACCACCGAAGTTTTACCGTAATACCTAGAATATCCCGACACTTAATTTCACATCGGTGGCTTTGAGTAGAAAGTCCAGCTTAAAACGGTTAAATTGCAGGCCCCAATGGCGTTATCTATTAAGGATGAAAACAATTGGGAAGGACCAAAAAACACACGGAGAAAAATCGAGATTTTTCTTCTCTGAAATGAACAAACAAGGGCAGCTTTTATCATCTTTTCACAGCAAACAAGACAGACTCACTTGCCTTATGTTTGAAGATGCATATGTGCCAAATAATCATGCAACATATGCATATGTAATCTTTAATACTGGAAACCGTGGAGGCAAAAAAATAAACAATTCTCCTAAAATTCAACATCTTCGGAATTGGTTTTCAAATAAGATGACCTCCTACAAAATAAAAATCACATATGAAGAGCAAATAATCACCCCAAAGCATTTTTTATCATTTATAACAAATAAAAAGGACACAACCTAACTAGGGCATACATGTTGTACAAATGAAAGTATACTGCATGGTGACGGAGTGCTCTTGGGGAACACTGAGCTGTACACTTGGCTGTTAGTAGAATGAATCCAGGGCAAAAATCTTGAGGCAACATCAATGCATGTCAATACAATCGATACCTAATAGGGATTTTATTGTATAACTTGTTAAACCATAAGACGTTAGTTTGAAGTGAGTGTACTGAATTCTCAACATAAAAAGATTAAACAAATTTAATTTCCAATAATGATAGTCTTGAACCGTTCAAACCTTTATAGCAAACACAGGGCAGTAGTAATAGTGGCAAATACCATAAACTATGGATGTTGACAGGGCAGCTTTAAACTGGTGCCCTCCAATCACTTTAGCCAAAGTCATTCTTTCTAGTCATAAAGCTACAGACATGTACAGAAATTCTCAATAAAAAATAAACTTCAACAAACTTAAAAAGGTAACAAGTCTTCATTTAAGAGAAATCTTAACAGTCTACAATAGTCTAGGAATAATATACACATTTATATCATGGTTTGTATTTCTTTGCATTCTGCTTTTTGTATTTTTATGTATTGCACATACATTCCAGAAACAAAGCCATCACACATGAGGCATAGGTCAAAGTGGGTGTCTCTGCTATTTACCGGTGTCTTACTTGACAAGACACAAGGATAAAGAATTGTTTCAGATAAGGTAATTGTCTAACACTCAAAACTTTGAGTATGCAATGAAAGTTATGATTGGTGTACAGGTAGCCTTTCATCAGAGTTAAATTCGTCTTGAATTCAATTGACAATAAGGCCTTTCAGCATTTCATTTTAGATAGGGATACACTAATACCATTTAACAACCATATCAGCTGAGGGGATTTCATTTGTTGATATAACCAATTCATCACATATACTGAACAAAAAAATGAAACCAGAAGTGTGAGTATGAGGACAATGTGATTTTAGATTAATGATTCATTCCTCAGACTCAAGCGGTCACCTGTTTGAGTGATGAAACATTTTGGAGTACACTTCCTATTAAGTTGAACCAATTCACCTTTTTGTGATTCCTTCCTCTCATTCAAGAGAGGCAACATTCTATAGTGTATTTGGAAAAAGTCACTTTGCCTGTTACTCGTTCATCTTGGTATTGGATTCTAGCATTCCAGAGAGCAATATAATACATTAACCTGATATCAACTTATATCAGGTGTCAGTATTGGTACAGCTAAATCACCCAGGTAAAAATACCTGTCATTTTTATGATAATTAAAATAAAGATGCAACATGAATCCAAAATAAATTTAAGCATTCCAAAAGTGATCTTAGTTGCACTTATCATTCATTCCCCTAAAGTCTGTACAACAATCTACATTTTAAATTTAAAACAATGCAGCAAGCTTTTCCATTTTTGAAAGTCCATAACACTCAAAAATATTCTTGCCAGTTTTCTTCCAGGTGAAGAATATGTCAAATTAAGGGTCGTTGGGTATGGTGACCGAGTGCCTTGCAGTTTTGGCATCACCATCTACCACACCTGGGGAGGCTCAACTTGATTTTTTTTATAGCCCGTATAAAAATGAATTTGAAATAGCCATCACAATACAATACTAATTTATCAATACAAAGTATGTCTTTTAATTTTTCTTTTATTTAAAACAAGCCTTTTGTCCTAACATATGTCCAATGCTAGGTTGTGGTGAAGTTACAGGTGGGAAAAAATAGTTACACTTTTAAGTGATGTGAATGAATAATATATCCTGGACTGATGCCGTTTTAGATGTATATTTGCAGTCGCGCATAACAGATAATGGGCGTCAGAGGGACAAACAGCGCCTACATACATCCATACAGCATCCTAATGAAGTTCAAAACATCAATCAGCAATGTACTAATTAAAAATGAATATCAATTGTTACCAATGTATCATTGTTAAGAACCAAACCCATAACTACATTTTGGATAAAACTCGCAACTGGCATTAGGAAAAACAAAACAAAATTGAAAAACAATAAATAAACATCGGAGATGGAAGTCCATCTAAACGTCTCTCAAAGACTTGAGGTATTATATACCACTGATAAACTGAGAGAAAGGGCTACTGTCTGCTATAACTGACAGAAGCAGCTATGGAACACCTTTCATCTCCTGCGACTACACCACACTCTCCCGATTGGCAGATACCAGAACAGCCCTACGGCAAATTGGACAGGTGGAGTTTTCAGACAGCCAGCGGTCGATGCAGTGAACATGGTACTCATGAGAGCAAGGCAGCTTCCTTAACTTGTTCCCCTCTGCATATTCTGTAATGCAGACACTGCAAGTCTTCAAGGCATCACTCTCCCCAAAGTTGCGCATAGAGAGGTTGTCAATCTGCTCTTTGGTCAGCCCTTGGGGCTGGTCCTCATCATCATCATTGAGGAGGAAGAAGTGAGCAAGCCGTAGGAAGGGCAGTGAGCTGGGTTCCTCCAGGTTGATAGGGGGTCTGGAACGTGCCCTCCCACCAGCACCTTCCCTCGCAGCTGGACTTGATGCCAGACCTTCTTCTGTTTCAGTCTCTACTGTCCTTGCCTCAGCTCTACTTCCAGCATCCACAGGTGGTTCATCCACAGCAGCTGCTGTAGCCCCAGCAGTATCTGGGTTGCTCAGGGCCTCGGACAGATCCGCAGGTGTGTTGGCTCCACGAGTTGAGTCTGAAGACTCTGAGTCCGAGTCCATGAGGTAGCTGAGCTCACCAAACCCTGTCACGATCTGTCTAATCATTGACTGAAGTGCCATAGACGTTGCCTCTCCGAGACCAGCATCAGAGATCCTCCGGATAGGGATACGGATGGTGCTGACGTAGGTCCTCACACCTGCACGTTCTGAGCGCGAAAATGTCCTTCGAAACCCACCACGTTCACTCTCAAAAAGGAAGGTATTGTTTCCTGAGTTCTGTGAGCGTGAACGAGTGCGATTGGCAATGCTGTCCCTCTGGCGGTACTCGCCTGGACGTACACGGCGCACCTGGAGATCAAGCATGATAGTTGGAGGACGGCGACCAGCTGCACCCCCTTCCCCACCTGTAGCTTCTCCCTCTTGAGATCTGACATTAGGTGGCTCTGGGGCCGATGGTTCTCCAGTCCTAGCAGACTGTGCATCATTGTCAGCAGTGCTGTGTCTAAAAAGTACATGTTGTCGAGTCCTAGAACTGCCCTCAACTGGGGGCACAGTAAGAGAGATGGGGCTATTAAAGCGGGGCGCATGCCGAGGATGATGAAGACCATCTAGCCTATCCAGGGTGAGAGGGGAGCGGCTCCTGGCTGTACGGGCCCTGGTTCTACGTGGTTCTGGACTGCCACTACGGGCTCTCCTCTGACCTCGACGCGGAGCCGGAGACATTGGTGGCTGAACTGCCAAAACAGCAGATGGGCTAGCAGGTTCTGATAGCATCTCTCGAGGAATGACTTCTTCCAATTCAGGCTCAGGCTCCACTATGACAGCCACCTCTTCTACAACTGGTTCCTCCACTACCTCCTCTGTATCCATAGACACCTGTTGTCCAGCATCTGCTATCGCCGCTGGTCCCTCTGGTGTCTCCTGCTCCCCCTCAACAACTGCCTGCTGCTCATTCAAGTTGCGGTTCACATTGATTTCCAGGCTGAAGCGAAAGTCTCCGCTGTTTGGATTGGTCTGGCTCACTGCCCGCCATGACTGGTTGCCCCGGTGACCAGTTCTGGTTGTGTTGCCTGTGCGCCTTACAGTGTTCAGCCAGTCCAGGAGAGTATCCCCACCTGAAGACTCCTCAGACCCTTCCACTGGTTTCAAAGGATAGTGAATGTTAGAAAGTGCCAAAGCAAGTCCATCAACCATAACAAACTTTTGAGAGAAAATTCACCAACTTACCAACAGCTTCTCCGGTTTCTGCATTAGAGCTGCTATTCTGTTGCTCTGGACCATCTTTGATTTGCTGAAGTCGACTAAGCAACTCATCTGCTGTAATCTCACCTAAAGAAAGAAAAAAAATAAATAAAGTTATATCAAAAGGAAATGATATTTGCCCATCTAGATTTTTCTTATTTGAGGATAACCACCAAGTGATACATACACTTTGTCTGACCACCACAGTGAAGCTGGAACAAAACAGGCTAGCCTGATAATTGCTTGACCCATGATGACTAGAACAGATAAGATAAGACTGAGTGTTGATATTTGTATTGGCCCATACAGCTGTTTGGTCTTCTTTGATCACAGCAACAGGACAATACTGAAAACCACCAGACTTACCAGGACATGCCACTGTCCATTCAATCCCCTCTCCTTGCAGGATGCTCTGCTAAAGGATGCTCCAAACTTACATTCCCCCATCCACTGTCCTGGGACAGAAAGGGATTGGGCATCTTCAGTAGTCCACTGGCTTTTTATGTTTTTACCATAGTGACAAAAGTCCAAGATATAGATATACATTCCTTGCATCGTTGTTGCCTTATTTTCAACTGTATATACTCAATCTTTGTGTATATGTTTGAAGATTGTTGTCAATCTATATGAAGTACCTGTGAGAGCCATGACATGAGTCAAATTCCTTGTATGTGGAAACATACAGGGCCAATAAACTGATTCTTGATACAAAGCAGCAACCCTTGCTGAAATTCGGTTAAATTGCTCATTCTATTCAAGTGAAAAAGGGGATGTATAGAAGAAAGGAGGGCTGTGTTCGTTTTTGAATGTATTGCCTGTTAAGACAATTTTGAGTTGGCTAAAAAATAAAGTAAAGTAGCTGAATGTTGTAAAAAATATCAAGCAAAGGTACACCTTTAATCCGTCCCAGTGTACTTCCGGTTTTACCCTTTATAATGTCGTTATTTTTACAGACCTACCATGTTGGCAAGTAATTTCATTAAAATTGTGTTTCTATTACCTGGGGTACCCAATAGATTGTTGTCTCTCATTAGGCGGTAGTCCTCATCACTAAGATTGTTGACAAACTGGTAGAACGCCTCCTCCCTGTCCAGACGGTCCAGCTGTCTTCTGCGCTGCATCTCTGATTGGTCACTACCACTTTGCTCTGAACTGTCAGACCCCTCCATAAATGCAGACGGCAGAGGTTGAAGAGTGCGTTTAACCAGGATCCAGTTGCTTCAACGAAAAAAAGAGCACATGGGGCATGACAAAATATCCCAAACATCTAGAAATATATACAACTCATTGACCTTACATATGAATTGTAGTGTATAACTCAACAGTTCACTAACACTCCACCAGAAATCAAACCAAAACCAGATGTGTATAAGATTTTCAACGTAGCACAGGTAACAACTGGCCTTCTGAACGTATTTGCCATCTGGGTTAAATATGGAGTTTATTAAATAGGATTAAATGTCCGCGCCTACTCTGAATGACCGAAGAAAATATACCCACCAGTGAAAAGTTAGGGCCTGATGCGGATGCCACCAGATATTGGGGTTCGTGGGATACACGTCAAGTTAGCACGTTAACATGTTAGCTAAGCTGTTGCTATCGAAACGTAGCCCCATCCTTGTTATACAATACGTGGGTATGTTATCTCTCAAAAACTGCAATGAATTATATGTCACGTATTTCCTAATCATTAGACCCAAGATCATAAGTCCACATAATGAACAAGCAGCAGGCCACAGTCGTGAAAACAAAATGGCATCATCTAGCTAACACTCCTTAGCATGCTAACGTGTTGCTGATGGTGTTTAACGTTACATCAGAACGTAAACAACTTGTCTTAGCCCTGTTTGCCAAGCAGATACCCGGTGGTTGACAAGATGAACATGTCGTTTTATCCTACACAACGTTAATGCTCGCCAGCAGGTTGTCATCAGTTTCACTGGGCGGTGTTCTCTGTCAACTCAAAGATCATCGTCTTCCTAGATCCAACATGCTTCAAAGCCAAGTACGTCTCCGCTATCCTAGACAAGTGGCTAAACCAGACTTAGCGAAAATGTTAGTCGACTAGGGATATTACCCATTTGGTCAACGTTAAGTTAGTTTACAAGTTCACGACAAGTGCTCTTAGCGACATCAGCTACAGTTAATAGAGACTTCTTGAGCGTGATGATTGCGTGTAATGTGCACTCTAAACTTGTCCCAAGGTCAAAGTTATAGTCAAAATTTGTGGAAATGTAGGACGTATTACAGAATACGCACTCGATATTTTCCTGATGGCGTTAAGCTAGTTAGCTTTAACTAGCTAAATTATAGCGATGTCCGCTAAGGACGATGACGACTGCTACTCGGCTAACTTAGTTAGCCATCAAGATAACAAGCTAGTGAGAAAATAGATTATTGAGGAAACAGTCATGTAATTCACAGTTGTTTTTCTTACCTTGAAATTCTCCTGAATGTCGCTTGTGTTAAATCCAGGTTGTTCAACTACAGACTTTTGAAACGGGGTTTCACAATATAAAAGCTGGCGAGTTCTTAGGATTCCATTTTCTACCTTTTGAGGAAAGAGACACTCGTGTTCCGGAAACTGGGGGAGCGATTGAAAGAAAAAAAGGATGTTTATCTTGGGTGGTGCTTAGCTCTTTTGGCTACAGCGTCACGTTGCGGTCAAAATGTGAAATGACATCTGCTTCCTTTTTGAGTCGTTCACACTTGACAAGCCAGATGTTGCGGTTTCGAACCCAGCGTTGGACCTCAAGGAAGGGCATCTGACCTTAATCCTTCAGACTCCATCCAAGTCAGTGTCCAACCCCACAACCCAAGGACTAATTGATAAAGATCAATAAAGATCAAATTCTTGAATTTTCTTAAATTTTGTTTAACACGGGGAGACTGGTAAACAGAAAGCCTCCATCTTACCGTCCCAGCAGTTGTGATGGTTCACTGAATTAAGTGCTCATTCTCTCCTTGTTCCACTGTTGAGGTCATGGATGGAACTCAGAGCGAAGCAAGCTCTTGCAACTAAAACAAGGTGAGGAGGGGAAACAGAGAAGAAACACACATCAGCTAGTGGAGAGACGTGGGTCACTCTTTTCACGAGTGCATCATTTGAGTGCATGACTGTTATGGACCCCGATTGTAGTTAAACATCCATTTTCAGGAATTTATGAATACGAGTGTGACATTATTAGCACAATTCAGCTAAAGAAGTAAATCTGCAAAAAAATACATCAGTTATGCCCAACTTATTCAACAGACGTCACTGATCTGACTGATCGAACAAGAGATGCCTGCACATGGCATTAACAAACAGAAATTATCTTGAAATATTATGTTACTCCACCAATTATTAGAAGATTGTTTTTGGTGAAAGGGTCATTTCTCAACCACAACAACCCTTTTCAAGTATAGAAAGTACAGACTTGTTTGTTACACAGGTCCTACTCTGCAGTAAATTGCTGTAATTCATTACACCTTGACGCTAGCAAGCTGACTAACTGATTATCGAACACTCATTTGAAATAGGGTGACAGATTGATGGCGATTGTTAGTAATGAGTTCAAGTACTAAAATCAAACCGAGTTTAATGAATGAGTCAATGTTGGATCATTGATCCGGTCGGGTTTCAACAGTATGTCGGTATGCAACATTAGCTTAGCACCTGCAGGTGTAGCAGACGTGTTAGAAACATGTTCAGGCCGAGGTTGGAACCGACTTCTCTCATGCCGCAACTCTCATCTTGTCATCCTCTATCCATCCATCCATCCATCGTCAACCGCTTATCCGGTGTCGGGTCGCGGAGGTAGCAGATTTCAGCCGGGACCTCCAAGCTTTCCTTTCCCTTGCAACATCCACTAGCTCTGATTGGGGGATCTCAAGGTGTTCCCAGGCCAGTGTGGAGATATAATCCCTCCATCTGGTCCTTGGTCTACCCCGTGGCCTTCTCCCAGCTGGACGTGCCTGAAAAACCTCCTTTGGGAGGCGATCAGGTGGCATCCTTACTAGATGCCCGAACCACCTCAACTGGCTCCTTTCTATTTGTAGGACCAGTGGCTCTACTCCGAGTCCCTCACGTATGTCTGAGCTTCTCACCCTATCTCTAAGGGAGACACCAGACACCCTCCTAAGAAACCTCATCTCAGCTGCTTGTATCCGTGATCTTGTTCTTTCAGTCATGACCCAGCTTTCATGGCCATAGGAGAGAGTGGGCACAAACATTGACCGGTAGATCGAAAGCTTTGCCTTCTGGCTCAGCTCTCTCTTGGTAACAATGGTTTGGTAAAGGGAGCGTAATACTGCTCCAGCAGCTCCAATTCTCCAGTCCAACTCGTGCTCCATTCTCCCCTCACTTGAGAACAAGACCCCGAGATATTTGAACTCCCTCACTTGGGGTAAGGACTCATTCTCTACTCGGATTGGACAATCCTCTGGTGTCCTGCTTAGATCCATGGTAACGAGGTTATGTAAGATATATTTTCATCATGTGAAGCATTACCCTCCCTAGAAATCTAAAGATTGATCATCAATCACAGTGAGTAAAAATCCCATTTAAAAGGTGTCTGAATCAAAGTTATTCTTGGAGCACAAAGTATGTGACTTAGAGTCTTCCCATAATAGACCCAACCAAGGAAATAACCTCTACCTACTCTTATGCGGAAAGCCTTTTGACTTTTAGATGCACCTTTGTCAACACCATCAATATTACATAAGGATGGTGGTAGGCTGAGCATCATGCATATTTTCTGGGAAAAATATTTATAATTATTCTTACTCTTGTTCTTATTTGACATCTATAGAAAAATATGTTTGCCAGTGCTTTGTAGCAAAGTTAGAGATATAAACCTAAGTGCAAAATAAATACTTTATCCTGGCTACCCTTCAGTTATTCACCACTTGTTAAAACTTCAAGACCAGGTTCAGAGTTCTGATTTCACACATCAGCATGGAATGCAGGACAGATTGTGCATATTGCAAACTATATCAAACTAAACTGTGCCGCTATATCAAAATCGTGTGTGAAGACACTGGTTTTCTTCCAATTTGCTTAGGTTGGGGTGGCTTTCATAAGTGATTAAACTTATAAAGCTACCTTGAGGGACTGCATCAATATTCACAAATCAATAATCACTCAATGATAATCAATAAT
Source organism: Regalecus glesne (assembly GCA_900302585.1). Lineage (NCBI taxonomy): Eukaryota > Metazoa > Chordata > Actinopteri > Lampriformes > Regalecidae > Regalecus > Regalecus glesne. Next base: position 3,402 of record OMLC01102406.1, on the reverse strand, counting down.
CATTTTTCATACAAACAGGCTAGGAGTTTGTCTTACAAGTGGCCAACATAAGTTTCATATTTCTAGACTACAATGACATTTCTTCTAGCATATATTTTAAGCTTGAACACACTTTACCCAGTGGACAACTTCAAAGATGGTAGGAAAATAAAGCCTTGATTTTTAGAAATTTATTCAAATCAAAATGGCAGAAAAACAAACCCTATTGAATCATCTTCATTGGCTATAGAATATTTTCTTGGCGAGGTGAACATTCAAAGTGTGTTTGTGGCATTGAAAAAAAAGAAGTAATCTCCCCTCCAAAATCACATACATCAGGATGACATCACAACTCACCTGCTGTCTGTGCAGGGTTGATTCCAATTCCATCTGCACAGCAACCATGAAAGAGATAAAAATGATGCATTAACCAAGGAGATTGACATGAAAATGTGTGGCATAAGTTTAGAAAATATGCTTTATAATTATTTATGACATATCTTTGGCCCTTTTGCACTCGATAGCATCGTAAAGACAGAGCACCTCGGCACCCACTTGTCTGGGATAATAATAGACTACCCATGGGTTAGCAATGGAACATGAGAAGCTTCATTTAAACACTCATATTTCAGCTATTTCATCATTCATCTTGATGCTACATATATGTTCACAGCTCTTAACCTAAAGTTAAAAATATGAAGAAAAAAAAGCCTCATCCTGCAATCTTCCCTTTATAACATTTTTGCACTGGAACTCTCAATACGTACCAGGATCAAATGCAAAAAAAGACCAATGTCATTTCCTTTCATTCCAGACACCAATGAAATAAGCCATAAGCTTAAATTTATGTTAACTTGAGGATTTTGTTACAGTGACTATGAGGTTATTATTGTTCTGTCTGAATCCCCTAAAATGTTTGATTTTCTTTTGTATGTTTTATTGTGTTTATTTGAATCTCATCAATTAGTTATTAATTGGGGGACCGCAGTAGCTCAGTGGTTAGTGCGTTTGCTTCCGGAATTGTTGAGACAGGTGGAAGGATTGAATCCTCTGCGAGGCCTCAAGTAAGGGCATCCGACTTTAATCCTAAAAACTCATTCTAAGTCGGTGTCCATCCCCACAACATGGGGACTACATCCATCCATCCATCGTCAACTGCTTGGGTTGTAGAGGTAGCAGATTTCCGCCAGGAACTCCAAGTTCTCCATTCCCTTGCAACATTAACTAGCTCTGACTGGGGGATCCCAAGGCATCCCCAGGCCAGTGTGGAGAAGATAGAAGATGAAAGTGAACCTATGGACTCAAGAGTAGAGCTGTTGCTCCTTCAACTACCTCAACTGGCTCATTGAAGGAGCCAGTTGAGGTAGTTGAGCCAGTTTGGACATTTAATAAGGATGCCTCCTGGTTGCCTCCCTAATGAGGTGTTCCAGGCACTTCCAGCTGGGAGGAAGCAGCGGGGTAAACCGACGACAAGGACGAGGGATTATATCTCCACATTGGCCTGGGAGCAACGCCTTGATATCACTCAGTCAGAGCTAGTTGATGTTGTAAGGGAAAGGAAAACTTGTCCCAGAGGATATCTGCTACTTTTGGGATCCGATGCCGGATAAGCAGTTGACGATGGATGGATGGATGGATAAATGGATGGATATAAATAGAATGATACTCTTTTGTAAAAAAAAAACATGTTAATTCATCTTTCAAAAACCATATAAATGAACTTCTAAGAGGAAAACCATGATAAATGTTGAGTAAAGTTTTTAAAGTATTAGTAAGGATGTGGCTATTGGCCTCACCAAAATATGACCGTTTATTAAGAGAGTACACTCAGTATTCTTGGGAAATCATTTTCATTTAACAGAAAAGTACCAAGTGAAACCTTTCTGACATCTTTCTGTACTAAAAACATAAAAATTGCTGGATTTTTTGAAGGTCCTGAGTATCAGTTGGACTTTGGTAGCCTTTTATCATTTATAATTAATGTATTCTTTAAATGACCATCTGTTTGCACTCATTAGCTACCCATAAGAAAATATTGATTAATAAGAAAAACCTGACATTCACTCATTGATATTACCGTATTTCTCAGGCTGTAAAGCACACCGAATTACAAGGCGCAATATCAATTAAAGTGCCAATAACATGTCAATTTTCATACATAAGGCGCATCGGATTATAAGGCGCGCTATGGTCTTCGGACCAGAGATCTCTCGGTGTGTGCGTGTCTTGTCTTTAATGCTGTTGTGCTTAATTCAAGCAGTTATCCAGTCACCACTGTTTTTAGAGGGAGTCCCTGGGAGGCCACGCCTTCCGTCTGTCTATATGAGTTGGTGTTCAGTCTTCCCTAGCGGTCTAAGTCATCTTCCAAAAGCCAATCTTCGTTCGATCGTCGTTCTGCTATTCCCGTGCATTTTCAAAGGCTGTTTCGAGGCATTGCTTGGAGTGGGCGGGATTTTGTTACCCGTGTGATTGCTACCAGTTTGTGAAACTGAATTATTTGGGGGTCCTTATACACACACTGTAATATTAAGCATGGTACTGGTATCACTCTGCGAGGGCTCTCACTATGTTAACCGTTATGCTCTGTTAATCCATCAAGCGGTGCGGCTCCGTAGTTTATCAAAGTGGTAGCCTACTAAATCATTTTGACAGATTTTTGAGCCCCACGTACCACATAAAATCGGTTTGAGGTCAGTAGACGCAACCAGAATGAATACATGAGGCGCTCGTGATTATAAGGCTCACTGTTGATCTTTGAGAAGATTAAATTATTTAAAGTGTGCCTTATAGCCCAAGAAATACGGTACCCGGTTGTGTATGCATATCAGGAAATGAATAGCCAGGCCAACAGGATGAATGGAAAGAAGAGCATCTGGCCTTTATAACGCACGCTCCATTGAGTTCAGTGTGGGGACTGATTATGACATGTAAAAAACAGACTCATTTTACCCGTTGATGGTGCCGCAACACTGATTTTATAAAGTGTAAATTCCATTAATGAAAATTTAAAAAGAATGTTCTTCAATCACCTTTTTTCACAGACTCAACTGGGATGTTAACTAAATTAACTAACTAAACAAGTTACTATGACAAAAACTATGAGGAAATATGTCTTGATGCAAGTCAATAATCCAGGTATGGAAATCACAAAAAAGAGGTGAATCAGTTCAACTGGATCAGAAGTTTATTTTGAAACGTTTCGTCACTCACCGAGTGACTTCTTCAGTCTGAGCTGAAAACAAACATCCCCCTTATAAACAGTATATTGATACCACACAACAATAGGCTAGTTTCATATGCACGTTGGGTGATCAATTGCACATTCAGTGGCAATGAGCACCATTCACAAAGGATTGGGAGATGTTTGCAATCACGGCATTGTAAAACGCCAACAGATGTACTCTCAGGCCACCATCCCTATTC
>OMLC01102405.1:0-25955 GCA_900302585.1 Regalecus glesne | reverse complement strand
TAAATTCCTTCACATCTACGTATTATGGAAGTCAAATTGTTTCTCATTGTGATTCTGATATGACAACACCCCACTCAGGAAAAACACAGGGCACATTTTTCATTAAGCTGCTCTGACGTGTCGATGTCTCTGACTCCAAAGAAAATAGTGTTTTTGTGATGGGCTGAAATCAGTCACTGTCTCATGGAGTTCAAGGCTCTGTAAACTTGTAATCCATCACAAGCTCGATGACCCACGGGCCCTGACCTTGGGCCGTAAGCAGCATCACTGATGTGCTATTGGAACAGAGAGTGGAAGATTATACAGAGGAGTAGAAGACCTTTAACACACAGCCTTCTGCCTGATGAGCCCCCGTTACCAAGTTACTAAGTGAAGGTTTATTTTGATGGGACTTTTAAATACACGAGGTTACAAAGGTCTTTACGTACGATCGTGAAACACAGGAGCAAATAAGATAACATAAGTACAATGACATTTAACCATGACACAGGAAGAAACAGACCAAGCCAAAAAACAACCACAGCAGCTCTACAAAACACGGATGTTTGGAAGCCGCTTAAAACAATCCCAATATTTCACATAGCCGATAGATTGGGGAAGATCCTCCCATAGATTTGAGGCTAAAACCGCAAAGCACAGTCACCCTTAGTTTTGCAGTCGGAGTGGAGGACAAACAAAAGACAGAGGTTTGAAAACTGAAGTGAAATAAGGAGGGAGAAGATCACAAATGTAACTGAGAACAAGATCACACAGGTCTTTAAAAGTAATCAATACGATCTGAAGACATAGATATGGGTGGATGGTAGACGCACTCATTTTTACATGCCACCTTCTAGCCCGTTGACCACACACGTGGCATTAGAATATAGCTGTATCCTTACGTTGGATCAGACATAGCTACAGCAAGGTGTTTTCCATTCATGTTACATAAATCCTCTGGTGATGATCTGTGCTCCAGTGGTCAGACCTCATGTAGCAGCTTGACATGCGTTGCTCTTACCCTTAATGGATGGAGATGGCCTCAATCACAACTTCAGCCTGGGAAGTCTTCGTCATGCTGAAATGAAACTCCCACCATGTCAACTCAGTACAGTCATGTTATAGAAAATACTCCTGCTACAATCCATTTCTTGTCATAAAAACCAGCCAATAACAATCAAGCATCTCCGTGTGAGACAAATGTAATGCTATGGGACAATTGACACGTTGAAGTCAGGCTTTCATACACACCGACAGATGTTTTTATGTAAAAATGCTACGCGTGCATCCTGCGGGGACAGCTTGGCTTTCTGAAACCTCTATTTGAACAGGCCTCGTTCTGGAGGGTGTGGAGATTAAACTGCAGCTATCAACCCCACATAGGCTGCTGCCTGCCTCCACACTTGATCTATTCCTTCTAGGAAAAAACAAAAGTGGAAATGTCCTCATGGACGAAACGGATCCATTTGTCAATAAATTATTCACATTTCCTCTAACGCATGTATATTTTTAACGGCCTCGATGTTTAATTCATAGCTCTGAAATGTTTCCCCTTGCCAACCTTCTGAGTCAACAAGTTGCCCTTTTTAGCATTTACACTGTTACTGAATGGGCTTGATGCTAATGATCCCTGCAGCTTTTCACCTTATTCCTCTTTGCTGTGGCGGTAAGATTATCCAGAGTTTATCAGACGCGGGGAAAAACCCAAGCTTTCACCATTATCGGATTACCACAGTGGTGCCATTTTTACCCCAGAGAACCCATTTGGAACAGCATTCCCTCTTTATAGCTTCCTCACTATGCACGGATGTTGCCAAATGGGAGACGTCGCTTTGATAATGATCATGTCAGCTGCCAAGCGTTAAATCATACTTCAGGCTTCATCACAACCTGCTGTAGCTACTCCTCTTTTTGCATGGTTAACAGAACACCATGGTGGGTAGCACAGTAGTTAGCACGGTTACCTGGTCCTGAGTTCCAATCCTCAACCGACCAAGATCATTTCTGCGTGGCGTTTGCCTGTTCTCCCCATGCCTGTATGGGTTTCTTCCAAGCGCTCTGCTTTTCTACCTATATAAAACACATGTATGTCAAGGTTAATACTCCTGCCCGTGCCCCTGAGCAAGGCAATAGGAAGAAGAACCACAGTCGGTTTCCAGGCACTGCAGCTGCTCACCGCTCCTATACAACAGGATGCATTAAACACAGAGAACACATTTCATCGTGTGTATGTCCAATGACAAATAAATAAAGCTTCTTATTAGGATATTAAACATATTTGCTAATATCAGATTTTTTCTGAGACTGACCTCGTCTCTGACAAAGGAAAAACAAGTGAAGTTAGAAGCAATGAGCAAGTAACACAGGTAATCTTCTATGGGAAACAGGCAGGACCTCCCTGATGTGGTTCATCTTCACATACAATCACTAAAATGGGAGGAGGGGTCTGTGCCAAGTCAAAATGCAGGTGGAGGAAATGACAGTCGTGCCGTGCAGTAAATTAGAGCCATTAGGGATTAGGCTCATTACAACAGAGACTAACTAAAAAAAGAGACAGAGAACAGGAGAGGAGAGCAGGAAAGGAGCGTCCTCACTGGGCTAATCATGGCTAATTTTAAACATAGCTCTCAGTCACGTTTCATATCCAGAAGAAGATTCCTGGATTTATGCTGTCATCTGAGGGGCAGCATGGCTCAGTGGATTACAGGGAGTCGTCTGGCGATCGGAAGGTTGCAGGTTCAAGCCCCGCACCTGCACCTACGGACTGGCGACCCTTCAAGGGTGCGTCCCTGCCTTTCACCCAATGAAAACCGAGATAGGCTCCAGTTCCCCCGTGACCCGATTACAGCCACACGATGCCTCAATTCATTCAAAGTCCAGGACATGTCAGCAAAGGCTGACGTGTCTTCATTTCCACATTTGAACACAAGCCATCATTAGCTTATCAACATGCACCACCACCTCCTCCAAGCCACGAAGAAAACTCCACTACATAAGCACGTGTAGAATGCAATCTCAGATATGCAAGAGCACCCATGCAGATACTTTTGAAATATTTGAATTACAATTATAATGTGTGTTACTAAACGTTACAAAAACAAAGTGCGTACGAGCGTCTGTCACGTTCATGTACGAGAGGCCCGTTTGACGTGTCACGATTTGTCCCCATGTTGTGGGGGAGGACACGCACTTAGATGGAGCTTGGGGGAGAATAAGGCCGGATGCCCCTCCTGACGCCTCACAGTGGATTCAACCCGCTAACTCCTGAGCTACCGTTTCATACCGAATGCTAGATCTGGTCATTTGAATGTTCTTTCCATATTAATAGCAGGATAGCAAGACGTGAGGGGCAGGGGTGGATCTATCTGTGTGTATATGGGGGGGGTATCAGGAATACAGACATAAAAAGGGAGAAAGACTGACAAGGTATACAAGTTTCTTGTCAGCCAGATAATCCACTCCTGAATGCCCCTGCCCTCAAAACCAATGGCCATATAACACCCTGCCTGCCGTAAGGACCTTACTTGGTATTCCAGATGAACAGCAGAGTGCCAATTCTGTGCGCGTCACCACATTCAGGCCAACACGGGTGCTGATGCTTTGGAAAGAACCGATAACTGTTTGGCTACAGAGAATCAATAAAACATGAGCCGTTTACAGACTTTCTGTCTGGCAGACCTCTGTTATTTATGGAGCCTCCTCTGCATAATGCTGCAGAAGATCGAATCAGCAGGACAGCGAATCCAAATGATCAATGTCTTTCTTCTTATCGGAGCCGACCTGCTTATCGAAGGAGCTTAAAGCTGGCCCGGCAAGGAGATGCCGTTCACAGTTAATAGTTTTGGTTGTGTGATGGCCGCGGTGTCAAACTCCAGCCCCCCACTATCCTCAGCCAGTCCTGCTCCCAGCAGTCCAGCTGTGCGATAAGAGATCAGGGAGGTGATGCTGAAAATGGCTGGAGAAAATAAATTTATTTTCATATTCCGAGGCCCAGATGTGGTGTGACCGTGATAACCGAGGCAAATCAGGGGGAATGCCGACCCCTCAAAGTGGGGGGCTGAGCTACAGAAGAAAGACCAGATCAGTTTTAAATGGAGATGATGAAGCCAGAAAGCCCTCGTCCACATGTCACGACAGCCATGTTTAAGAGTCAAGTGCTTCTGTCTCCATATGGTTGTTTCTTTCAAGGCCTTTAATCTTTTAAGATTATATTTATCATGAAAAAAGCCATGGCCAGTGACTCACAGTGGTCTCCAAGCCAAGGTCGAGATCATTGAAAACTTTTCTTTGGGCATTTCTTATCTTCTCTGGCCTTGACTTCTCACCTCCTTTCTTCTACTCAATTCTGATTTTAGTAAACTGAAGCAGTCAACTAAGGACTGGTAGGGAAAATTATTGAGTGTCGGTACACTTACCTTGATGACAAAAGGCACAGCGTAGCTCAGTAGGTAGGGAGGGGTCTTCCGGTCATCAGAGATTAATGGTTCAATTCCCAGCTCCTGCAGAAAACACATTGAGATGTCCCTGAGTAAGATACTGAATCACCAACTACTCCTCAAGCACTGCACAGTGGCTGCACTCTGCTCCTATCCGACATGATGGGTCGAATGCAGAGGAGGGTCCACCGACATTCTTATTCTATTCTATTGATCATTTTGTTCGTTTTAACAAGTTATAGAATGGCCATATCAGGTTAAAATGAGGCTTTTTACATACAAGCACAACTCATTAAATGACCATGATACAGGCAGTGGCAGAAAATTGTCATCACTCAGAGATCACCTGTTATCTTGTCACTCTGACCTTCATATTCAAAATACTGATTTTTAATGGAAATGTGTTAGTTTTAATTGATTAGCCTTGCATTTAAAATGATCTATTCTGCTTAGATATCAACTTGCAAGCTACAATATCAAAAGCGCTACAAAATATCTGAGGGATGCTATGGCCAAAACCTATGCAGCCAGAAACTCAGCTAGTCCTTGTGAGAATTCTGATGGTTGCTTAGAAAGTGGCCTGTACATACATACATATGTATAAGGCATAGTACGGATGTGCAGGTGTCCTATTGGTCTTGGGTAATTCCCCAGGTTGCCTACGGCTAGCAACAGAATGGAATACAGTTACAACTCTGTTTCTCTCTTTTTTACCTCCTCTCTCCTCCACTACGCCAACTTGGTCATGTTCCATCTGGCAGTTTCCTCACCCTTCCCTCTTTCCTCCTCTCTTCTCCTATCCCATCAGGTGATGTATCCATTCACGTGCGAGTCAGCTTCTTCGAGCTCGACACCCGTCTTGATCAGGCAGCGCAATACGGTCGATGCTTGTCCCGGTAAGGGCTGCGAGATGCACGTGTGTCCAGCTATGTGTTGGAGACGACATTGACCTTTAACAAGACAAAACAACTTGTTGATTACCTGGATTATTGAGCCTGACAAGATATTTTTCTTTTCTTCCATTTTGGCATCGTTTTGCCCCATTCTTAAGGAGCACCCTGATTTACATCTCTGTTCCTTTGAAAGGGAGCTGGGTGGATCACATACTGGACTGGGAGCTGAGGATGACATTCAGAGGAACGTTGAAACGTACTCACGTTTTATTTTAAACATGTGTCCAGATGACCTGATTGAACTATTTTGACCTTATTGACCTTTAATTTTGTTATGGGAATGTCGAACCTTTTAACCTCAGTAGTTATTTTGAGGTGGTGGAATGGAAAAGCTATTGTAAAGAAACCCCCCCCCAAAAAAAACCAAAAACTTTAAATAAAATTTGAGCTCTGCTTTTGGGACCAGCCCCTTAAGACTTCCATTAGGCTAATATCCACTTTGTCTGACAACACTTTAAAATGGCTTTGAGCAATAATAATGAAGAAAATGAATAATGGCTGCATTGAATTCACAGAGGTAGGATTTCTCAAGCTTTTAAAAGACTAATCTAAAATCCATCTATTTAAAGCAGACAGGCTATAATTTGTCAACCGTGTACCGTATCAGATAATACAGTCCGGCGAGCAATGGACCAGCGGGATGCTCACTGGCCTCTCCTATCTGACAAGTATCGACTTATTTTTTTCCATTTAGTAGCCCTTAATGCAACCCTTCCAAATAAATTACTATGTAAATGAGTAATAGCGCATGCTGAACTAAGGAGAAAATGGCTACACGTGTAACCGTTCAGTTTATTCTACCACTTTCATAAGTTACTCGTATCTCTGAACAAGCTGGATGAAAACAGATATTAATCTTTGAATTACTATTTAAAATAAAACGTGATATCAGGCATTTCTATATGAAGGCTTATTACAGGAACGTGGCAGAGGTGCTACATTTAAAAACACTCTACTGTCCAAATGTTTTCATTTGACCTGCTCCTTTCTAAGAAGTCTGAGTGTTATTCTTTCAACCTTCCCAAGATGATGAAATAATAGACATTTATCTCGGAATTGCCATCATTTCTATGAATTCATTACATGTTGAAACTTTGAAGAAACATATAAAGAAAGGGACCTGGGAGTACATACCCATGTGAAGGGACAATTCGGTTCACCGACCTAGATCAGCCAGCCTGGTAGTTACTCTCATCCAGTACAAACAAGAGTTGATCATTTCCTGCACAAGACATCAGAGAAGGGTTAGGGTTTGGTTTAGGTCACGGAAATGGCGTGTGTTAAAAATGAAAGAAAGATGGAGTTTCTGTCTGATCTAGGTTGGTAAACTATTGACTAACGTGTAGGAAATCCTCACTGTGCATTTCCTCTTCTTGACGAGCTGTTGAAAATAGTTTGGGGTTCTTCCCGATGGGTAAATCGCAGTCGAGGAGAATAGAGTACCGTCTTACGTGACGCTCTTAGCCCTCATCACACAGCGAATGCTGTGAAGTTGTTCTAGTGATGGGACTTCAATGCCAACAACATCCTGTGGTGTTTTCACACAATGCCCAAGAGCTTTTTTGTCAGCTTTGGCCGGGTCATCGTACCAGGTTATCATCCGACTTGCTAGAAATAGAGATAAAATAAAGATTCCCCTATCAGTCCCACGAGGGGAAATTTGGGATCCTCAGCATTTGAACAGACCTGGTGGTACAGTATTTATGGTCTGATGGGATGTGGCCGAGATTGTGTGTTCTAGACCAGCGTCAGACATGCCACCCCTCTTTGAATCTTATATCCAAAGGGAAGATGAGCAGCCATGAGCATGGAGGTGTTACTGTTTCTCATTCAGCTAACAGCCCGTCATGGCTGCCTCCTCCAGCAGGCCGCTGGCTAACCACTTGTTACTGTGTCAGCTCAGCGACCGCCCTCAGACTCTGTCAACATGCCATGGCCCCGTCCCAGAGGCTCATGGGTAATCCTTCATCCCATGATTGTGTATAAACACAAGTGTCGTTATCAGACCTTTGATTTGTCAGCCTCTCTGGTTGGCTGAGACCCCGGCTCCCCTCCCACTGACTATTAATTAAATGCTCCAAACCGGGATGTGCACTGAAAGCCAGTGTAATTATTTCCCTGTTTGTCCAAAATGGTTATTAAAGCCACTTGCCAGCCCTGAAGCACGCCAGCAGCAGTCTGGGGGAAGACAATTGGACTAATGACATTTGCTCCATGCGTTTTGGATAGAACTACACGAACAGATATTCAAACGGATTTGACTTTTGACAGATGCACCGTGGAGTTTCCGTGTCACGCTAAATACGCCCCGTCTGTCAAGCAGAAAGAGACCATTCTGAAGAGATGTCTGAACATCACGGAGGCTGATGCATCGCATCATTAACGTGGCAAGTCCTGCCATTTGAAAGGGAATGACAGGGAGTTCCTGTAGTTCCTTTATAACTTCATCTGCTTTATGTCTTCTCCTGGATCACCGCCTTGTCACGGTGGAGAAGCTAGCCTGTACTAAGGGAGGGAAGACTCGAGCTCGACTCTTTGGAGCTCAGTGATCCATGTGCTCCACAGTACAGCACACTTCTTTTAAGAAAATGATCGATCATGATCGACCATCGCTGCTCTCGGAGCACAATTTGGACCGAAACCAATCCATCTATTCATCATCGACCGCTAGTCCGAAGTCGGGCTGCGGAATCATACTGGAGACTATCCCAGCAGTCATCTGGGAAAAGGCAGGGAAACGCCCCGGACAGGTCACCATTCCGTCGCAGGCCTTGAACAGTCAGGGCTTTCGGTGTCTTGCCCAAGGGCACTTCAACAACAGTCCGTCTGCGCCAACCACAGATCTTCTGATCGTTACATGACCCCTCAACCTCCTGAACTATCCCGCCCCTGTATTCAACCTCTCATGGGCCAATCTCAGAACTGATCAGGAGACAATAGTGGAACAAAACGCATGGCAATGAAAAAAGACCAGATTGTTGTTTTGAGACACATCCCAGGACAGCGGCTCACGTGTTGAATTCTGAAACCCACATTAAATTTAGCAAAGGGCGTCCAATCAACACTTTCCGCTCCCCCAAGCACATCCACACCAGCTGCAGAACACACAGACAGGCTCTTTCTTTGTGGCTGAGACTGCAAATGAATCTCGAGCTGCCAAAAGGGACATTAATCAATTCAGCCAAGTGCTTTTAACAAATACATTGTCATGCACGCATAACACGGCAATTAGGGGGAACGTCAAAATACGTATGAGCACGGTACCACTTATTCTCCTATGACACCTGCAGTCACATCAACATACTGTCGACCGGCCTGTCACCAGTGATACGGGGTCCAGATTTGACATGTCATTTTCCAAAACCCGATGAGGTGGTCGTATAGAAACGTCCCGTCATCACTATGAGACGGGTCTGTCAGCTACAGACGGAAGGCCACATGTGAACAGACATACTGGCTGCTGAATGGTCACTGAGTAACGGACATTATTCTGTTCTGTCGGTGTGTGACGAGACGGCTCTATAAAAAGGTACGGAGTTGGGAAAACACAGATGGACCTATATCGGAGTAACCTTGATTACGCATACATCTGCTGCACCCTTTGTAAGCGGCACACAAAGGATTTACAATATTACAGGTACAAACAGACTGCATGGTTTCCATCTCGATCATGTGACTATCATGTGATCATGAGACAGAGAGAGGCCTCGTTTAAGCTGGGGGGGTTGTTAAGGCCAGATGCCCTTCCTGAGGCCCTGCTGTGAGTTCACTGAGCTAGCGTGCCTCCTTCATGACAAAGCCAGAGATTTCCTCAAAAGACTTCAGCTGCAGAGTGATCAAAGGAGTCAAAAAATGTGATCTTCTACAACAAAAACGTTAAGACGGAGCATCGGAGCCATTAAAATAGGCCCCTCGGTCATCACTGAATATCTCTGATCTAAATGCACACGAGCAGACTGAGGAACAGCTACTTTCCTCAGGCCAGAAGACTTCTCAATAAATAACATGCACACAAACTCAAGTGCAGCCTTACCGTCTCTAGAATCTGATCACCACCTGTGTAGTAGCTTAGGGTGTTATGACGATTGTTTTGGACTCCTGTGTACCTGTGCTTAAATGTGGGTTTCTCCAATCTCATCACTTGGATTCATGAAGAACTTCTCTTTTTTGCTTCGGCGCACTTCATCGTGAATGTCAAGGAACACCAAAAACCTCTTCAACTCTCTGCCTCCCCTCCTTCCTCCTGAGCAAGACACGGGACCCCCGACCGCTCTCCGGGGGCTGCAGCTGGCCACTGCTCCTAGACAATAGGACGGGTTAAATGCAGAGGATACACGTTATTGTGAGTACACCAGATAAAGTGGCTTTCCTCTCCTCAGCTCCTCTGTTGTACTCACCAAGATTCATGCTTCTTACCACAGTGCAATGCTTGCGCCTCTCTCGAATAAGGCTGACTGTTTAATTAGCCTGTGAGGTTTTGAACCACCCAAATGAACACCCTGCTATAATTCCAGTGCCTTGCAGCGGTGACAAAAGGATGAATACGTGTAGCTTTTCTGTTTAGGGATGATTCCTGCTCCTTCCTCTCAGACCTGCACCGTGTAACTGGTTGACCAGCATGCACGTAATCTGAACAACAGCAACCAAACGTGCCAACGTAGACTGTGCTAATTATAATTGGCTATGAAATTGCACACGGACGCACAGCTACACGGTGCTAATATCGTCTGTAATGTGGTACAAGCAGGAGGTCACTCATTTCAAATGCAAATCGTATTTAGCCGTTGAAACCTTTTGCTGAAAACTCGTGAGCTTTCTACAGTGTCATTTCATTATGGAAGCCGTTTCCAAATTACCTTCAGATCTGCTTTACAAGCAACCGTGCTCAGGCTGACAGGATAGGAGGAATACCACGTGGACACCGGACAGGTCGCCAGTCCATCACGGAGCAGAGCAGTTGACTCGCTTCGGGGCACTTCGACACACCCCTCTGGAGATGCCAGATCAGACCCGCAACATTCCCATCGCCAGATGACCGCTCTACCCGCGGAGCCCCGCTATGCACCACGTTCAGTATAATCATAAGGGTTCAGCGTTACCAGTCTGCTGTGTGCAGTTATAGTGGGTTCACACTGGCTTTTCCTCATAGAAGCCTCCAGGATGAGCGTTTGGAAGATGGTTCCGTCAGTTTGGCCCTGTAATCAGCTGCTGACCTTTGTGGGGTTTCCCCTGCCTTTGTAGCCACTGATAATTGGGAATAACTCCAGCTCAATGCGACCCTGAACCGGTTTAAGTTTAGGTTAAGAATCAAATATACAAATTCATAGCAGGTGGTTCACTTTACAACTAACTGCATCTAGTCTAAAAATGTGCGCTGTAATATCTTACATCTGATGAATCAATCACTCTCTCTCCTCCCATAGCAATCTGCAGCCCCCCATATAAGAAGTCCTGGCTCAGAAGAGGTTTGTGATGTTTCTATCTGTCCACAGAGGAGGAGTGAACACCCGCTGCGTCCCTCAGCCGCTGAAAACATGTCAGCCATCCTCTCTGTCCATCTGCTGAGCTTCTGTCATCCCCTTTTCCACTTCAGTTTATCTCTTCTGAACGTCCTGATTGAGCCCCCTCTCTCCTTCTCCGTCTGGTGATGTTTCTCCTTCTCAGCATGCGACTCCTACTTTCCACGTCCTTCCTAAAGGGTCTATCTCTCTGTCCTTAACGACGCCCTCTCTCCCTTTCTGTCCGGTTAGATGCTCTTTCATGTGGATCTTTCATCCCTTCCCCTCTATGAAGTCTCTTTACTCCCATGAGGCGTTTTTCTTCTGTTTGACGCCCTCTTGGTCTTTCTCGTGGTGTTTTTCCATCTCAGCGTGTGGCTCTGGCATGTTAAAACATCTCCACGTAAAAATGGCGGCCTTCCCATTAATCATTAGAGAGCCATTCCTGTGGTGGAGATAGTGGTGTGATTGAATGGCTGATTAGGTTTGGAGCTGTAGTTAGTGGCCGGAACGTACTCCATGATCGACTCGTGTCTCCTTGGTGTGAGTCCGTCTGGAGGCCGCTGTGGAGGCTGAGAGCTGAAGCTGCTTGTGTGCTCTTGCTTCAGACAATGAGCCTGGAGCGGTTTCTCTGTTGGTCGGCAGAACTGAGGGGCACCTGCATGAATAGATTACACAAACACATTCACATCCCTTTGTATGGGTGTACATACATATGAATGCATACAGATCGCATCAACGAACACACACGCACGGAAGCAGAGGGGCATCACGGAGGGGTAAGGAGCTGCATGGGACAGGTGGAGAGATGTGAAACATATGCATACTCACAAACTTTACAATTCAGAGGATTCAGCCGTCTCCTAAATGAGAGTAATATGCAATGAAGGAGGGAATGATTGGATAGGCAGGGAGAATAAGAAGCAACAACTCCACGTAAATAACACCCCCCACCCCCCGTGCGTGTGTGAGACAATCCCGCAAACTTTGTTAAAGGAACCAATGCATTTGTAATATTTGGAGAGGAAAGTGGTTTGTGAACATGAACGCTGAGCACTTACCTTGCTCATGAGGCTTTGCTCATCAAAACATGTAAAATTGTGGAAACGCTCCTTGCACACCGTGTCCTTCGTGAAAATTAACCCTGTTCCGCTTCCACCATCCCGACCATTCGTTGTCTACAGCCACTTTTACCTAAGGTTTACGTGACATCCTGCAACACGGAGGACAACAGGTGAGTCATAGAGCACGACCTGAAGCAACACATCGTCACGTCACCCATGATTGACATCTGGACATGTATAGAACCTCTGGTCGCCCTTTGTGGATTCATCACCGAGTGCATACCACGGTTCAACAGAATAAGCGTTTCCCTCTCGATAAATAATAAAGCGTTTGGGTTTTTCAATTTGCATTGTGGTTAGCAGAGGATAGGGATGTGGAAGGATGGAGAGAAGGTAGAAAACGAAAGAGGGCAAAATGAAGCCAATTCAGACTAATGAAGTGGAGCTGAGCAGCTTGTGAAGATGACACTCATTCTCACTGTGTGGTTACGGCCCACGCTAACAAAAGATCAATTTTATCTGAAATTATTTCACATGTCAACAGACTGAAATTGGAAACAAGACTGATGTTGGGGAAATTAGACACAGACAGACAGAGAGAGAGAGAGACCGACCCAATTCTGGCCTCCAGCTTTCCTCCAATTTGTTGGAAGCTTGTTCTCTGCAGGAGATAAGAGCTAAGGTTACTCGATGTACCTCCACTGTGTGTTTGTGTCCTATCTGTTTGTGCTCCGTATTGATCTCATTCTTTATCTTCCTTTCCTCCTATCCTAACCACTTCTCTCTTGTTGTCATTGCCTTTGCTGAAGTACAGTGCAATCAAATAGAAAAGCCTGCACTCAGAAACCATTGCCCCACAGCCAGATGCACTTTTTTTCCTCTTTTATGTTCACTCCCACTCTCGCTCTGTTCAACTCCATTCTCTTGTGATTCAGGTCTCAGATGCATGTTCCCTCTTAAAGGAGATGGAACCTGCACTTAGCCCATGTGTACCTTTATTCTCTTCCTTTAAAAAAAGACAATTATTTAGCCCATCTACTGCAGTCAGGTCTAGATTCACCATCTAATCGACGTGCACGTTAGGGTTAATACTCTCGCCTGTGCCCCTGAGCAATGCGATAGGAAAAATAACTGGAGTTGGGTGCGAGTGTTACAGCTGCTGTGAAATAGGATGGATCGCACACAGAGACTGACTTTAATAAAGTACATCTCATCTCTTACACGGTAATCACAACACCACACACGTCAGGTGCATTTACTCCAGCAGGCCTGGGAACATCAAGAGGTGGACGATGGAAGAATCGAAATACAACACGGACGTAAGTTGCCACAAGTCAGAAGAGAAAGACATTATGCCATCAGATGCAAACGGAGAAAAGTTCGACGTCAGATGCAAATAGTGATGGTGTTTAAGTAAGTCCGAGCAGATGGAAGCAGCCAGTGCCAGTTCATGTTCAGAGCAAAGTGTCACTGGGAAACACATTAAGGATGAAGGTCAGGTGGAAGAGAAAGGCTTTTAGGTCTTTGTTGACGGAGGGAAGGAAGAAAGGAAAGAGGAATGAAGGAAGGAGCTGTGCCTGGGAGCTTATTCAAACCATTTTGGAGACTGGTGAGAGCAAAGTCTGAATCTACAGATCATCACTACTTGAGGAAACCGACGGTACATCTTACCAGAGGTCGACCGAAGAGGCTGAGCAGGAGGGTCCATGTTCAGGTGGGTTAACAGGAAAGTCAGTACTCTTAAAACTCGAAGGACCACCTCCCTCTCAGTTTTCTGTTTATGCAGCGTTTCAAGGACTCGACTCAATTAACGGCTTTTCCGACTGGCATCAATGGCGACTATCGATAGGATGATTCCGTGGCAGGGACGGCGGAGGCGGCGGTGCTCTGCTGTGACGTACCGGTCACGTCTCCGTCTAAAAGAAAGAAACAGAACAGCAATTTGTGCAGCCCTATATTTCTTTCTGATGAAGCAGCCCAAACGACTCATCACATCATGATGGGAACTTATTGTGTTTGCCAAATGCCAGTAAACACAATGACTCATCAAACAGAATTAAATATTACACGCAGGTGAAAAAACAAGCAGATTCACCAGGGTGCCGTGTACAGGGTCTCTTCTTAACGGAGGATGCGCATAAAGTCCAAGCTGTTAATTTACCGCCGATTGTCATTTTCTCCTCCGGGACGCGTATACTTTCTAAATGAAGTCAGCAACGTTGAGGGCCGTTTCAGAGGTTATGAAATCAGCGGAAGAAAATTACAAGCGGCCTGCTTTAAAACCACACAGAAGGACCAACACAACTTCATCTCACAGCTGTCTGCAGACAACTGAAAAGGCAACAACAGCGTGGCGTATCCGCAAACAGTCCACTCACTTGGCCTCCCTTGACAAGGGTCAAAGGAAAAGATTGTTTTGCGGAGGAAAGGAGAAGAAAACAAAAACAGAAGGTGGAAACTTTAGGAGCATGTCTGTCAGACACGCTAATTGGTTTTGCTGGCAGAAGTGGTGTGAAGACTGAGCTGATCTGGAACAGAGGGCTCCAGTCAGCTGGATCCACAGCTGGAGGTGATTGACAGGCGGTGGGATGGATGTGTGTGTGTGGGGGGGCAGGGATCCGGCTCAAACCAAAAGGCCACACTGGGCAGAATGGATGGGATGGATGAGGTTAATGAGGCAGAACGTTGGCCACAGGAGGCCAAGTAGGAAGGCAGGACATGAGGATGTGGAGGAAGGAAAGGAGAGACAGCTGGGGTGGAGGTGTTGGATGGGCTTCTGCATTAAAGGTCCCGTGATTCTGCATGGGACAGCATAGCTCAGTGGATAGGGTGGTAGTCCGGCAATCAGAAGGCTGCAGGTTTGATCCCCGGTCCTGCATACAACATGTCGAGGTGCCCTTGAGCAAGACACTGAACCCCCAACTGCTCCCTGAGCGCCATATCTTGGCAGCTCACTGCTCCTATACAATAGGTTGGGTCAAGAATGCAGAGAGATCCAGGGATGAGGATGACCAGGGATGGCCTAGGATTCAACCCCAGGACCTTTATGCTGTGGGACAACAGTACCAACCGCTGGGCCACCTTGCCAAGATCAAATCCGTCCATCGTCAACCGCTTATCCCAAGTCGGGTCGCGGGGCCATGCTGGAGCCTATCCCAGCACTCACTGAGCAAAAGGTGACACCCTGGACAGATCACCATTCCATCACAGGGCTTGAGCAGTTAGGGGATCGGTGTATTGCTCAAGGACACGTCGACACGCGTTCTGAGGGAACCGGGAATCGAATCACCAATATTCCTCCAACTACTAGATGACCACCGTACCTCCTGGGCGGTGCAGCTGCTATTACTTTGCTTTCTTTTAAAACTTTTCACGAGTGTATTGAAGTGGTAGCTTAAAGCCCAAGTGAGACGTTGTCATCGTGGCATCTAGAATAACAATGTTCAATAAATCAGTAATTGACGGGATGATTATTCCATTTCACACGTTCATCAAGGTACCAA
Source organism: Regalecus glesne (assembly GCA_900302585.1). Classification (NCBI taxonomy): domain Eukaryota; kingdom Metazoa; phylum Chordata; class Actinopteri; order Lampriformes; family Regalecidae; genus Regalecus; species Regalecus glesne. The sequence goes on along the minus strand of OMLC01102405.1, from coordinate 10,522 downwards.
CATCACAACACACCACATTCACACACTACTTTTGAGGCCCGCTTATGGACCGGTCAGTTCTAGCCCGTTAGGTTTAAGCCACAGTGAGGAGAAATCAAATCTTGAAATCAGTTATTTCCAGCCGTTTTAGAATATTAAGTCGATGGCGCACACACGCTTTTAAGGGAGCTCTACAAGCCACTTTCATTTCTGTCATTACTCAGACAGCAGGAGGAAGAATCACATGTGCTCACTTCATTAAGTGAATCAGAGCAACAGCAATCTCATTCATATTTTCTCATTTATTTCACCCGTCACCTCAATCTATGTCGGCTTATTCAACGTGGTGCTCCAGGAAATAAACATCGTCAGGCCAAGTAGGATGGTAAACACTGGAATCTATAACCTGCTCCTCAAAACAATCAATGAATAAATAAATAAAAATCACGGGGATTCTGACAAACTAAGACCGTGCCATTACCTTTCTATTTTCTCCTGATTTCAATGAGACACTGAACAACATTCACTCTCGTAGCCCACCCAGGCTTCTAGTAACGCTGCAGGGCCAGGTGCCCCTATAACGTTCCCTTCGTGAGTCTTGCAGGACCCTGCGGGTTAGGAACGGACCCCACCTCCCACTTGTTTCAAAGTGGGTGTCAAGTGTTTACAGCTTTGATGAAAGAAAGAGAAGGAAAAAAAGAACCATGTCGGTGAATTGCTTCAGGAACTGACGAGCCAGATGTTTCGTGTTCAGGAGGCCGATCGGGACGTGTAAAAATGAAACTCTCCGAGTGAATTGCGGTCGGATCAACTTACGTCAGCAGCGGTAACATCAGGTTGATGCGCTAGCTTGCAGCGCATCTCTCTCCGGTCTGTCTGTCTTGCTAACCTAACTGGCCAGTGCGTCTCTTGGTCTGTCTGCACCTCGCTCGCTTGCCAGGCTGTGTTCCGTGACCTGACAAAAGTGAGAGTTAAATACAGCTATTTAAATGCCAAATGAACTCGCTCTTATATAGCACTTTTCTCCTTCCGCCGCTCAAAGTGCTTTACAATGAACGTCTCGCACGGCGGGACACGAACCCGCTACGCCTGGTTTCCCTGGAGCCCTATGTGGGAAATTCTGCCAATGGGCCCTCCTACGTATCTGACCTATGAGCCGTGTAAACCGTTTGCCATCGCTATACAGTCACACCTGACATCTCTGTGCTCCCACCACAGTCATCCCTCCTTTAAAACACTTCACTCCATCTGTTAGTCTAAGAACTGGTCCCCGCAGAGGTGGCTGCTGGAAAGCGAGAGTCTAATTTCCTGTACGTGGATATGTTCACACACGACATGCTTTTCCTTTCTGAGCTGCGGTTGCCCGCTGGCGTTCGAGAGGCCTGTTTCACGTGTCACCATTAGTCCCCATGGTGTGAAGCCCGGACACGAAAGCAGATGAAGCTACGGGGGATTAAGACCGGATGGCCTTCCTGATGCCCCATGGCGGGCTCAAATCCCCAGCCTCTGGCTCATCAGTTGCCAAAGCGGGAGTTGTACCACCGAGCTACCGCAGCACCCGGTTACCCGCTGGCATTTATCAAAAGGTAATTTAAATTGCAAGAGAATCCAATGCAAGTGACAGCAAACATCATAAGACTACATAACAAGCTAGGATAGAGAACAATGAAAATGTATATTCAATCCATCTCCAAATGACCTTTGACTCGCCCCTAAAATGTGAAACTGACTCGCAGGATTACATTATGCTTCTTCGGAAGAAAAAGAACAGGTTTTCATTAAGCAGTGTGATGACCTGAGCAGGGATTAGAGATGTCTTACCAACTGTGGTACAGAGAAGGCTTGCTGTCAGAGGCCATTGGAAGAGAAATGAGCTACGTTGAAGCCAAGTCCTCGCCTTCATTCTGCTGGGACACAAAAATAAAAAGATCACAACTACAGAGGAAAGAAGTGTGAGGGGAAGCTGGGAGAGAGCAGGAAGGAGGTGCTGAGGAAAGGACAGAGAGGTGAAAGAGTGAAGGGAGAGGAGGGACTGCCAACTGACATCCAAGTGCATGGAGAAGTTCTTCACTTCGACAGGTTTATGGTGGATCTATACACTTATCCTCTAGCTCTGGCTCTCTCCCTCTCAAATAGGGGGCACTGCTTTTGACTCCACACAAGTCTGCGGCCATCTTCCCATCTCGTTCTCTCTATCCCTTTTATCCCCCTCATCCTTTTCTGGGGGTGTGGTGATTCTATATGCCTCTCACTCGTTCTCTCTGCGCGGTGCGTTTCTGATTGTGCGTTTCTGATTCTGAACAGATGGAGCAAGTGAGGTGCATGAGCCTGCATGAGGGTGTAAGTTTTGCCGTCTCCAGTGACTGACTTTATAAACTTTTTCCATCTTTGTATTCTTTTGGAAGTCAACCCAGGTGCTGGGCTTTACAACTTGTTTGTTGTATAAATCAGTAAATGCAGCAAGTACAAGGGGCGCTTTGGGTTTGCGGCCAGCAAGCATTTCACTGATCGATTTTTTTTTTGGGGGGGGGCTCTTCAAAATGACTCAGAAGCACAGCATTAAGATCTCACCAGCTTCCCCATGTGTTTTATCTGTGGCAGTAGTTGTAAGCCATGATAACTCGGGAGCCTGCAGGGAGAATGGGCAGTGCTGCGTCTTCTTTCTAGGTGCGATAGACACCACGAATGCAACGATAGAACACGGTGTCATGATATGGCGACAGATTAAGTTTAGGGTATAGGTCAAGGTCAAGAGAATGAATGCAGTCAATGAGGGGTCCCCACAAGTAAAGGGTGACATGGTATATCAGTGTGTCCATGAGAGACAGACAGAGACTGAAATTGATCAATTCAAGTCATTGTCCTGTCTCAGAGTTTCTGCCTCATGTGGATATGACATCAAAGCTCCTCCCTGTGGCCAACGGGGACAATGAGCTGGAAAGGTTGCCAACCGCTCCTATGTGTCCCGCTATCAAACCGATGACGATGCGAAACACGGTTTCTCTGTTCTTCCCAGTCTGCTCAATGTCAATCCGGCACTCTCGTGCAAGGCGAAGATAAGGCCGTTTATGTACGCACACAAGCAGATTAAACCACACGGTGTTTCAGGAGGAATCCAAACTTGTATGGCTGGGTTCACAACACTGTGCACATAAACCATTTAGACAAACAAAACTATCCCATCTGACACCGTCATTTTGGAATTCAGCTTTCCCATTGGCTTGCCAACAGAATTATAAACCGATTGTAAACCACTATTCATTCTGGTCACGTGTTCCTTCTACTACAACCTCATTTTTCTTTCACTTGATCTAGTGCACCAACAACCAAGACTCGACCCGTATCCCAATGACACCCCTGCCATATTTGATCGTAATTGAAACTGCATCCCACCGCATAGCTCAGTAAATGTGAGGCATTCACGGTAGAACATTTTGAGTACTCGCTAGACTAGAAAAACACTACACAACAACAAGTCCATGTACCATTTAAACCGTTTTTACTTAATTGTTGTCATTACCGTTGCCGTGGGCAGCACATAAACTTGTCCTCTGCGATCTTTAGGTCTGACACCCCTGCTTTTACCCGATAGAACATTCATTGGTTAATAAACAAGCTGCGGTCACGCGTGCCGATTAAGGCCTCGCATTTATGAAAGCTTCAAATCTCCTTAAACTGTAAAACTCTGCCCCCGTCCGCTCCTTTTGAGTTTCTACATGAAGGGTCCGGCTCGGGGGAGTTCCTCAGACACCTTGTCAAGGACGCAGACTAATCGCATCACTAAGAGTGCAAAGATAATCCTCAGGTAGCTTTCCTTTTTTGTTCTCCTCACCTTCACATATTTTCACCTCATCCTTTTCAAGGACGGAAATAAAAAGTACACAACGCAATTTTAAGGAGGACGTCACTGCTCTGAAGCATTAACATGATTTCACGGTTTGTCAAGAACACGACATGAGCACACCCCTGTGTCCTAGTGACACAGTCTCATCCTACGCCGTCATTCGTCCGTGGATTGGCATTGCATCTCTATCCTAATGCCGAGTGAGGGTCACCTGGGTGGCAGGCCTTCTGTAGACCCCAGCGTGAAGGCCAGTGGAATTTATCCCCTGGAATTTTCAGGGGTCAGCACAGCCAGAGTGCCGTGGCCAAGCCTCACCACATTCTTGGCCACGGCATCTCACCTGCCAGGTAAGTACAGCAGGTTGCTCACCGCGTCTCACTCGGACACGGAAGTCGCCACTATTGCGCCATGATTGTGCTCCGTACGGAGAGAAAGGTTTTTATTCCGAATCCTTCAAAGTACTGCACCGTGCACTCTGATGTGCGGTTTCGTATGAACAGTAAGAATGTTAAAAAGACTGACGTTACCGTTTCTGTTTCTTTCCCCTGCGGAGCAGATGGGTGCTGGGTGACTGATTGTGGTATTGGGTGGATTTCATCCCTTTGGCTGTTGGGAGGAAAGGAATCTTTCAGTATTCTCCCCGTCCTGTGCTGCAGTGGTTAAATTTAGTTTAGACTCTGCCAAGCTGGCATCGCTAGACAGAAAGACCCAAATAGACAGAAATACAGGCAGGCAGACAGAAAAGCAGAGAGAATTTTAGCAGATAGGGAAACAAAACAGAAAGCTGGATAAACAGCCAGAGGGACAGCCAGATTGAAAAAAATTACTGAATAGCAGCCAATCTCTCGGGACCTCAACTCGTCCGTAAAAAGAGGGGTCCATTACATTAGAACCGCTTGGAATGAGGGAGACGTTACCATAGACCTCCGATTCCCTCGTCGGCAGAGGAGAAAACGTGGTGTCGTCTCAGGGATTATTCAGATAGATAGATAGATGAATGTAAACAGAAGAGTCTGAACAGGTTGAGAATATACTGAGCTGTCAGACACTGATCCACATGCACTGTAAATGAAATGTCGGGATACCTGGGAGGCCGAGATAATGGCTAACACACATACACGGTACACACATGAGCAAGAAAGACGAATCCAGACACACAACGCTAACAGAAGCATAAGGATAAAGACCGATACCGACACAAGCGCACACAAACTTGTACGCGGTTCTACAGCCCTGCATGCAAAAACTCGCTGCATTTATCAACACACACACAAATACACATGTATAGAATAGCGTGCAAATAAATGCACACAAACAGCATAGGTGCATAAAAAATGCATATACAGTACATCCACGTACCGTGGTGGGAAAATTCTCACAGGTTTGTAAAGTGATAACTGACAAACACACAGACGCACTCCAAAACCCACCTCGGTAATCTGTCTCTGATTCGGGGCTGCCTGTGCATTGATACGGTTACAATACTGGCTGTCAGTCTGAATAATGATTGTGCCTGAGAATCCATCTTCAGTGTACTCACTGAGCCGGGCCCTCTCCGAGCCTCCCTCTCTGCTGTGTGAGATCCCAGGCTGATTCCCTGCATCGGGGTGATGATGTCTGCAGTCTGGGGGAAAGACAACAGCAGCTTCCTCTGCTGTGCTGATCCACTGGAGACCCCTTAAAGAAAGTGAATTAATTAATACATGTCCAACACATATTTTTTTAAGATTCTATACTATTTTTTTTTAAATGAGTTGCAAATGGTCCAATACTTTGTTTTTCCTGTTTTGCTGCTTGTATTTTGCCCGTTTGTTATGCAGGGGATTTGGGTATTTGAAGTTATTCTACCATGGCACTAATAAGCAAAAAGACAAAAAATGTCCTAAAGATCCTGCTGACCATGTGACACACATAGCAACAACACAAAAATTCAGCATCAGAATCTAATTCATTGACCACGTAAGTTTGCACGCACCTGCAATTTGACTCCAGTTTCATGGTTCACACCCACGCACACAAGATCAGCGAGTGGGCACTAGCAACTAAACACAACCAGCTTTAAGTACAAGACAGCATGGAACCAGTACTGTAGCGTGGGTAGCCAGCACCCAGGGCAAGGCCGGTATCGGGTCCCCTCAAGAAACTGTAAAACGTTACGTGGCGATGTTCATTTGGCCCGTCATGTAGAGGGGGGACTGGCAGGGCTATATTTTTTCAAACATTACTTTCTTCTGAAATTCTGCACCCCTAAGAATTTTGGACCAAAAGGCTACTGCCCGTGCCCCCGTTCATACTACAACACTCCATATGACCGAGGCTACCATCTGCAGTGCTCTCTTAATGACCCAAAACAAACAGAGGGAGACGGGGATGAGACGATTAGATAGGAAGGAAGGAGAGACAGGTCAACAGATGGACAGCTGGATGAACACATAGAGAGGGAGGATCAGAAACGGTTAACAGTGGACAACAGTGTGGGGACAAATACAGATAAAAAGACAGCCTGCTACAAGGACAGACAGAAACAGTGGTAGGGATAAAGTGCACTTAGCACATCAGCAGAGGACTGCATGACAGACCGACTGATTGAAGAGACGGAGACAAACGCACACAGGCTAATGACCAGACAGATGAAAACAGAGGCAGGGATAAACTGACCTCTGTGCAGCAGCAGAGCGGACAGCTGAACAGCAGACACACAGTGTTTCTCCCTGCATGGCTGATCACACTGGCAGGCAGCAAAACTCAACGTGCAAGATAAATCACTGCTGATGGGGCTCTCTCTCTCTCTCTCTGAATAAATGTCATAAATGAATAATCAAATGAAAGGAGTTTAACCTGCTGTCAGAGAGCAACACAGGCCAAGAAAACAAGACCTTTAAAAAAGACAGGGAATTTAGCTATGAGGGAAGCAGGAGAAAGAGGGAGAAAATGCCACAATGGATTGTATAAAAAACACAGCCTACACTCTTGCAGTACTCTACCTACAGTAGGACATAATGTGTGTGCAGAACGAAAGACCAGTTGCCCTTTTGCACCATCAATGAACTGCAGGCATCCTGTTTTCTCTCGTAATTTGTATAAAGTCAAGTTCTTTGTCAATGTCAGTCAGCGCTTCCCGCTGCCTCCCGACCCATAAGTCTTTACGAATGTTTGCCGCTTGGTCTTTTTGAAAAAGGAATTTCCTCAAGTGCCGATGCTGAACCCTGGGTGGTGGTTAATCAACTCGGAAGACTAAACTCGTCTGAGTCATGGCATCTAGAATCCCTGACGAGATAAATTCCATAAAAGGATCTCTCGACCATCGACTCCAACCAGATCTACCTCCGATTGCCTTGACCTCATCTTGCCAGTGTGTACATATAGGGCTGATGCTGCGCTAATCTCCCTCCTCGAAATCCAAGTGCTCGGTGCGAGTCACGGCACTTACTACCGGAGACATGCCGGTCAAGATCAACTTATGATGGATGAACAAGAGAGGAAGACACGGTGTGTGTTTGATTAGCGTCTGTGCAGGGGAGCGGCTGTACAATTGTGCAAGGACACTTCTCACAGAGGAAAGTAACCTGGAAAACATAAAAATATGTTAAAACAGAAAGTAATTCACAGGCATTGTTGCCTGTTTAATGCTCAAGTAAGACGAGACTTATTTTTGTACCCCCTCAATAAAACATGGAGATCTCTGGGTCTGGCGGTGTCCAAGTGTGAGGGAAGGTGAACTCGGTGAGTTGCAGAGAAGGAAGCGGGACTATGGTGAGGGAGCGCCACCTAGTGGCTCACCCCAACCACCAAAGATGTTTTTTCCCAGCATAAAAAGACCCCCAAGGCCTCAAGGCTAATGTAATGCAGTTTCAGCTCGTTCCAATTCATGCTTTTGAAAAATCCATGAAAAAGGGCTGTGTGTCTCTAAAATAGAGGGCATGGAGATGCACATCAGGTAACTTCTAATCTCTTTCATTTTTGTCCACTAGTGGAAGATCACCTTGAAGTCTTCTGTACTACATCATCAATCAGGTTGGGGTTCACAGAGCAGCAAGCGGGGGGTGGGGGGTGATGATTTCAGAGGGCACCAAAAACATAGCTTTTTAATTAGAAGTATTCCTGACCAATAATTCAATTATGTCCACTATTCATGGCCTTCCCAATGCATTCTGACACGTCCAGAGCTGAAAAAAGATTGTGGGTTTAACTACATTTTAATAGTGCCATAGTCATGGGCTGCTTTTTATCCTTCGAATGTGAAAGTGCATAGGATTTCAATTCTTTTTTAAAATCCAAATGTCACCTGTTGCAAACAATGCATAGCATATGATATAATTTATTCTGTCAAATGACTTAGCTTTTGTTCAACGTGTCACATTTGTGGAATTAGCCCAAATGACAGACGGAGACAGGACAGAGTATGATAAATTTGCCCTCCTCCCTGATGAATACGCTTTGCCTCCCCTCCTATCTGTTGACTGTCTGGCATTTTAAATTACCACCCGTCTAGCCTTCCGCAGATTACTGTAGCGGCTTTAAATGATCGCTACTTAATAACGACTGCTCTCGGGAAAGCAGAGTACTTCAACCCCCTGCTCCACTTACACAGATGTAGAGATGACATTTAACAGCAGTATCTTAGTATATCTCTCAGGTACACATACACACAGACACCTTCCAAATGGATTATACAGCACCTTAAAGATTTAAGGAAACTCGTTTGTGCTCGGACAGACAATCGTTTCCGATCCCTTGACCATCTAGAACAACCTGAAATGAATCATTGGAGATCTATGAGAGTAGGGAGCCGGTCGAGTCGAGTCTGGAGAGGTGGACCCGACAGGTGCGCTGGAGAGAGGAGGAATGAAATAGGAGCAAGAGGGAATACATATGTATCAACACGAGGGGAGACGGCAGAATGGTGATGATGCAAGGAGAAGCCATAGCGTCACCAAAGGGCCTTCACCTAGATGCTTCTCATTCGTGTGCACAGGCACCTCTACCCGTTGATGTGGTTAGCCTTCAGTCCTTCCCGGGCTTGACTTCACAGTCCTCAAAATTCATACCCAACTATTCAGCCGTCGTGGACTCATTGTACACCTTGCTGTGTGACTACACTTTTCACCTGGACACTCAAGGCTCAGCAGAGCTTTGAAACAGAGAAAGAACTGGTTGTAAATAGCTCCGCAGTCACTGATCAATCCTGAACTGCCTACTTGGTCACTACAGATGCATCTCACGAACTGTCTGTCTCAGCCTGTATCCAGATGACACTGAAAAGACAGTCGCATTTGCTTGGCACACTCTCACCAGGAGACAGAAAATACTCCACAGGGAAGAAAGAAGCACTCGCATGAATATGGGCAACAAAGAAATTGAGAACTTTCCTATGGGGGAGACACTCAACACTGAGAACGGACACCAACCAACTAACCCGCCATCCAAAGGCCAAGGTAGAGCTTGGCACCCGAGTAGCCAGATGGTCAGCTAGACCCATGGCACTCAGATATGACATCTAGCACAAGCAAAGGTAACCGCTGACTGTCAATCTCACCTGCCACTGCCAGGCACAGAGTCCAGCCAGGAAAATGACCCAGAGGCCGTTGCACTCGCATCTACAGAGTTCAAAACTGCATCCGCTTCCTGCCCTGTTCACATCAAGCTGAAATCAGCAAAGATGCTGGGACCTGCTTCACAGCCATACTTTAAACTACAAAATTAACTTTCAATTCAAGATGACCGTGTCCTGAGGTGCGCAAATAGTCTACTGGTGCAAGAAAGTCTTTGACCAAGACTCATCTCGCTCGCACACAATCCGCATAGGGCATAAGTGAGAATGAAACAATGGCTGAACGAAATCTATTGGTGGTCCGACATGGATGCGGACATCACATTTCAGTTACATGACAAAACTGCTGTCACCCGTACAATGCCAATGTAGCCCGTTCCCTATCCTACCAGGACATGGGAAAACGTGGCAATGAACATTATGGGTCCTTTTGATACAGCACCTATGAACTGTTGTTTTGTGGTCTAACCGGTAGACCACTAAAGCAAAAGGCCTGAGGTCGCCTCCGTCTCCCGTGCCACCACACACACCCTACTCCACTTCCTCTCTACAGTATACAGTAGGCAGAGCAACTCAAAAAACTCGATCGTGACGACAGCATTTGGGTCATCTCACGTGACTTCTGAATGTTCCTGCAAAACAGGGCAATTATACACAGAACTTTATTTGTACTATCCTAAGGAGACTGGAGGGGTGGAGCAAATGAGCCTCAGTTTGAAAGACAGCCTTTAATCTGGAAAGAGTTTGCAAATAACTTTCCACAAGCATACCACCCATCCACATTCCCCACAGCCCAATGCTCTCCAGCCTGACAGCTGAATGGCAAGCCAATGCATACCAAAGTCTGTAGTTTTCAACTCCCGACTGCGTACAAACCACGCTCATCTCAAGAGAGTAAAACATGAGAAAAGTAGAGTACACAGAAAAAAAACAGGGGGCAAACCACGTTTCGTTCCAAAGTGGGTCATACGTTTGAGTGAAGACTCGGGTCAATATTATAAAAACTCTCAAAGTTGTGGAGAAAATATGCCCATACGCCGAGAAACTTTTCAACGGACTGTGCATCTCACCTGGAAGCTGCATTGATGCTGGGAGGGCATGAAGAATTGAGCAAGCTGCCACTGTGGGGTTCTGACGATATAGGACCT
>OMLC01102404.1:14400-34099 GCA_900302585.1 Regalecus glesne | reverse complement strand
CCCCCCGAAATACCACCTTTTTTCCGAGTCACCATCAGTAGGGGTGGACATGGACTTAGATGGAGCTTGTGGAGCTTAGGCTGGATGCCCTTCCTGACGCCCCACTGTGGGTTCAAACACGCAGCCTGTGGCTCATCAGTTCCCGAAGCGTGTGCTCCTCCACGGAGCTGTTCTAGCCCCGATATTAAATGTCGTAAATCCACGTCTTACCGAATGGTGGACACAGGGAGCGGTAGATGTTTCCTACATGCAAATTTTAGTTTTCATTAAATGTAATGTTCATTCTCTTTGACGTACTTTAGGGGTTAGGGCCTGCTCATCGCTCCCTGCAGTTTTAAATGAAGAGGGTTTTTTTTCCTCACACTCACAATTTTACTGACAGTACCGGGCTGAATTTCCAGCTCATGTAATGCGTATGACAGTAAAAGACTCTCCCAGTGAATGATGAATGGACCTAAAGAAACACTTGTCAAGGTGAGATAAAAACAAGAATGACGGAGACACAGGCACCCTGTGTGAGAGAGGCTGAATCGGGTCAATTCTGGATGTGATGGACAGGTGTCAGAACATGCAATGCATCACAGCTTGTTGTGTAGGGGACTCCATAAGGGCTCTCTATGGGGGACACGGTGTTGCGGCAGCTAGCTCCGCTGCCTCACAGCAAGAAGGTCGGGTTCGAATCCCATCCCAAATCCTTTCCGTGTGGAGTTTGCATGTTCTCCCGTGTCTTCATAGGTTTCTTCCCACCATCAAAAAGACATGCAGAGACCGCAGATGGGAATTGGCTCGAAGCTGAAATCCGCTGCAGCACATTGAACGGTGACCTTCATGTAAAAAGCTGCACATGGTCCCTCAAATCAAAAGCCTCTTCATGATGACCCCTGTGCACCACTGAAAGCACATCCAAAGGGCGTGTGAGCATCAGAATCTGGCCCATGTCTAACACACACACTCCGGAGATCTGTGGGATGAAAAGTGGAGTCCGGTCACTGTTTCCTGATCCAAATTGATTTGACTCTTTTGGCCTTTTGGTGGTGTTGAAATAATGTGTTTCCTTCACGCATGGTGAACAGAGCATCTAAAGATAACTCTGTGAGCAAGACCTCTCATTATGCACGGAGCAAGAGCAAATTATCACAGGCAGCAGGTAGATAAAACAGTCAAACAAAGCCATGAATTGTCTGAGGGCGCTGAAATCTCGTCAAACTGTTCGCTCACATCTTCTTTTCTGGTCAGTTCGGTCTCCTCTGTGACTCCTCCGTGACTTGACTGGTGATGAGGGCAACCAGCATCCTGCGATAATTCAGCCTGCACATGACTGGACCTCCAAAACCACCAGATGAACTGAATAATCTCTCCCGCCCAGCGAGCAGCTCGAGCCGCTCGCTGCATTCAACAAGATTATTAGACTCTGGTTAAGAGAAAGGCGAGAGGGGAGAGAGAAGAAAAAAGGAAAAGACGGGAGGGAGGTACGAAGAGTTTCGTGCGAGTGCACAAAAGAGAATACAAATGGATTAATAGAGATTTGTCCGAAGATGTGAAAGTGAACGAGAGAGCGAGCTTCAGAGAAAGTGAAGGAGGGAAGAGAGGGTAAGCTGCAGGGACAGATGACAAAGGACGGGTGAAAATGAGAAAGAACGACGGGCAAAAGATAAAAAACACAACCGACAGGACAAAGAGACGTGTGCAAAGATCTTAGAGTGACGAAGAGAGCGAGAGAGCTAAAACTGATTAGCATCATGCTATGTGGAGCCAGATCGCTGTGATTGAATGACGGTCATCCTCGTTTCACTGCGCTTATTTGACGCCTCGATTCTCAAATGAAATAGCGGTTGCTGCCCTTCTGATTCGATAAGACGTGCATCGGGTCTCCATGCTACCTGAGAATATCATGAGCCGTGTGTACTCCTTGCTTTTCAACAGCCATTAGAGCAGCCATGTGACCGCCAGGCTGTCGGTTCAAATCCTTGGACTCGGGCCAGGAAAATAAGATGAGGAGAAATTCTGTGTTATTTTTTTGTGCTCCTTTTAGATTTGGACCTCAGGTTTCACGTCATTGGAGTTCTTTTGTCTTTTCAATGGGAGTTCTGTGCTCGGTGTCTCTGTCGGTCCCCACGTCGTGGGGGCGGACACAGACTTAGATGGAGCCTGGCGATTGAGGCTGGATGCTCTTTGATGTATGGAGGGTATACAGAGTGGTGCGGTATCAAGGGGGTGGAACCTTTCCGTAGAGAGGTTGGAGTGCTTCTGCTGGTGTCTATAAGTGGTTCACGGTGGAAGACCGTGATTCATAGAAGAACATCCATCATGTCCCATCCCACATGGGATTACATGACACCATTGCTAATCAAAGGCTGAGTCAATGCGTGGTAACCCTACATACATGGACCTGCTCTTATAAAGCGCTTTTCTAGTCTAACGACCACTCAAAGCACTCGACATTGAATACCTCACGGTTACCGGGATACGAACCCGCAACGCCCGAGTCCCAGGCACGCGCTCCGCCCTCTGAATGTCTGTATGTGTGTGCACTGTAGAAAATGGAGGTCGTGTCATTAAGAGGCTCCTCGCTGATAGTTTTAATCAGGACGCCCTTAATCCCACACGGCCTGGCCGGGATTGGACTGGAGACACATCCAGGATGATTCCTCCGCCCAGTGAGTGTCGGGATGAGATGGCAGCAGATCCTCCACCTGACTTTGGAGAAGTGGTTGACGACGTGACGTGACGCATGGCATGTCCTCAGAGTGGACGATTCCACGTAAGCTATGTGGTCGAGTTGTGTAGATGATCTGATGTCGTGTCTACTCACCACACAGCAAGTAGGACTGGGAGCACTGGGATGGCAGCACGTGACATCCCATCAAGGGATTCCAAAGGACACTGTTAGTCTGGTCTGTACTGGTCTCCTTCCCTGTCACGTTGCCCCCGTCTGCTCTCTGGCAGCCGCTTTGGGCTTTACGTGTTTTATCTCGTCGATATTGAAGAGTGGCACCGGTGGAGCTTCTCGTCACACAAGACTCCATGGCGCCCCCTATTGGCGTCACAACAGACCTACAGGCACGCTCACGACTGTAGACAAGCTAGCCCCCGTGCATTTCTACCTCTTTAAGCGTGCATCGGTTCCACCAGTCAAAAGACGGGCGTCAACATTTAGCTTAATGTTATGTCGATCATATTTGGTGTGGTTCATTCAGTTCAGTGAGACTGGCCGTCAGAGGAGAATGAAGCAGAGTACTTTCCCTTCACTTAACCAAGAGGCCTGGACCACCCAGAGGGGGACACTAGTGAACCCACAATACTTTATCCAACCTAACCCTTATACCCATGTGAGGCTTAGCCAATTATGACCCACTAACTATGGACCTCTGGCTGTGGGTGGAAGCGGCCGGGAGTTTATTATTTTAATAATTTGTGATAACGGGCTGATTTAACTGGACTATTAGATGGAGGAGGTGTGGGTGAGGGGGAGAGGAAGGTACATTTAACCAGGGTTGTCCTCTCTACACAGATGGATCTAGTACTCATGGAATGGACGGGATGCTGGGGTACCCCTCTATTCCACGTCAGCAGCTTTTGGCTCTGGACCCAAACATCTATGGAGGAGAGCCATTCAGACATGGGCTCACACCCTCTCAGCTCAACAGCGAGCAGCTCCACCCTTATGGTAAGAGAGAGGAGGTGGCGAATGTGTTGGCTCAGTGAGTTTCGAGTCAGTTTTGAGGCTTTGTTGGCAGACCAGCAGCAGTTGTACGGTTACAGCACCAGGTGTATTCGTGCTCTTGTAGGCCGATGATGCAACATCCCCACATGTGGTGTGGTGTGTAATAACCTAACCTCCGCACAAACTAATCAATGTATTACAAAAGCAGTCATCCAAGCAGGATCTGAAAATCCTCTTCGCTTCCACCGCGGGGGGAAAATAGCTGGCTCCTGCTGTGGTGCGAGGGCCCCGATTCGGCGACAGCACTTCATGACGTCCGTTCCTCCAGGTTCCAGACTGATGAGTTTGTCCCCGTCCGTTTATTAAAAGCTATTCATCTCCCCCTCAGACTCGGAGACGGTGTTCCACGACCTGGACAGCGACGGGAGCCTCGGTCACCTCGGCGACTGTCTCTTGACGGCGGGGGAAGGCGGCCTCCTGCCAGGCCGGGTGGGAAACCCCATCGACCGCCTCTACTCCATGCAGAACTCCTACTTCACCTCCTGACCCCTATAAACTCCTCACCTTTCCCCCTACTCATCCACCTTTCACCTCTCAAGAGATGCAGCTAATGGAGTCCGTCCATCAACGAGGCCGTCGGACCTCTCTCCATGAAACAGCCTCGACCCAAACGCAGCTCGGAGCTTTTAAGCGCAAGCCAAAACCGTCAGTAGTGGGTAGCGGTGATGATAATAGCAGTTTCCAATGAATGTTCTCATGAATGTTAGACTAGCGTAGCGTTCCCCCGTAATCCTCCCCATCACCCCTCCTAGAGACCAATCACATGCTGGAAATGCAAACACTGAAAATGTGGGAGAAAGGTAAAAGGACCTCGGCTCCATCCTCATATTTATTGTTCTTCATGTTTCATCAGACGTAGTTTTAAGGCACTTTTTAAAACAAACAAACAAAAAAAAAAAGAAAAAAAAAAAAAAAAAAAAAAAAAAAAAAAAAAAAAAAAGCCATAACATTTTATCACAGGTTCTTCCAATATTAATGTTAGCAGTAAACAAGCGACACTTGTACTATATGTGGTGCTACTATATGTAGCACTCTGTGTAATGACACTGACACAATGAACTACAACAGATTGCAGAATCATGTGAGGGAGCACAAGTCAGGACAGTTATTTTTGAGGGAGATGGATTTTGCTGCGTCCAAGCCATTAAAATGTGTAAATGTAACCCTTTTCACACCCCAACCCACTCCCAAAATCTCACTCTTAACTACTTTCAAAAGCTGGCACCCCTGTTGTGTGTATCTAACGCCTTACATGGCCCAGTAAGTAGAGCAGATCATCTGCTAATGGAAAGGTCTTTGATTTGATCTTCAGCTCTTTCAGTAAGCATACTGAAGTGTCCTTGAGCAAGACCCCGAACCCCTACTTGCTCCCCAGGTGCTCAGCTGCCGATGTATTTGGTTTATCGATTGTAAGAATACAAAATCCATCCTTGGTGCAAACTTGTACTCCGCATTATACACAACTCTACCAACTCTATACTCTACCAACTCAAGCCTTCAACATTGTATTATTTGATATTTCAAATGTGATTGGTGTACACTCTGGATGTTGTCTGCATTCTTTTACTGAGTCTCTTGGGGACTGGCACATTTCAGTAGCCACTCGTGTCGTGTAATGGCTGCCAATCACTGGGTAAAGCAAAGCTGGCCAATGATAGCGTCGCATCTTTGTCGACCTAAACCATGAATGGGATACAGAGAAAACATTCATATTTAGTCACTGATAGATTTATGTTTGGTGAGGTTGTTGTCAACCTTCACTGTAAAGGAATTTAGTTGTGGCACATGTTGATGCATTTATCGAGATACCTTGAGAAAAAGGTATTTGTAGCTTCCTCAAAGAGATATGAGAAAGCTCCTTAGTGGAGTTTTGGAATAAACACAACAATCACAAGTCCTGCATAGTCCACACAGCAGTAAATACCTTCCTTCCTGATCCATCATTTTCTCCTTCTTTCCCTGCTTCCTCTCCATGCTTTTGTAATTCCTACTTCATTATCTCTTTTCATATACTCTCCCTAGTGGTGGGCAGTAATTCAATACCATCATCGATTTTTCTCCCAGTGCTATTGGATCAGGATGCAATTCAGATATTGGCATATTGTGATACACAGTTTTGAAGTCTTAATTAAAGATAATGAGAACCTGTTAGCTTGGTCTTTTTCCTTTTTAATTGCCTAGATCTTTTCTTTTGCCCAATTGATGCTGGAATAGGCTTTAGCATGACTGTGATCTGACTTTATATAAGCAGTTAATGATGGATGGATTAACACACTTTACATTAACAAATTGTTCAGTGTGTCAAAAATAACTTTGATTCTTTAACTGCTCTGCAGTTAGGGGAACATTTGGGACCTATACAGGGTGTACCCCGCCTTTCGCCCAATGCAAACTGAGATAGGCTCCAGTTCCCCGATTTCTCCGCGACCCGATTTCAGATAAGCGGTTGACGATGGATGGATGGATGGATGGATAATAATATGGATTAGTTCTCCACCTTCCTTGTTCATATTTTTCACCTTTTGTTGGGTATTTTTTCTTAACTATCTTCAATGTTTGTTCCTTCTCCCATTCATTTCTTTCATCATTCTTTGCATGTTTTCTCGGTCAGTTTTTTTTTTATTTCCTCCACCATCTTTGCTTTTTGCTATTCTTGTTCATTTAATTCATCCATCTGTCCATGTATGGATTCCTTACATCCATACATACAGCCATCTGTCCTTCGCCTCATGGCTTTCTTTCTAATGGCCCCTTTCCAGCGTCTTGTAATCCCTTTAAATCTTGCTGACATGAGCTGAGGGGTCTACATCATGTTATGATGAAAACAGACCGCTCTTGTTTTATGCTGTGTCAAGTAGTTAAACACACACTGAACTCCATTTCCAAACACTGACCCATGAGGACCTTGTGCTGTCTGCTTGTGAAACCGTGTATTTGTACAGGTGTGTGCGGGCATGCCTAGCCTTCGTGGGTGTGATTATCTAGGTTTGAGCAAATGGGGATATGAGTGGGTGCATTTGTGTGTCTTTTTGTGTGAGTTGTCTCCCATGTATGTGTGCCTGTGCATTTGGGTGGTTGTGTTGCTCTTATAATATAAGCCAAAGTGACATTGACTTTGGCCTTCCCCAGAGTAGCTGGCTGTATTTGGGGCCGATTTGATTTACACGCACACACACACACCCTTTTGCACATTTTGCCATAATCCTCTATATAACCTTCATCTTATGTTCTCTTTTCATGTCTTCTTATTCTCTCTCTTATTCCTGTCCTCACTTCCTGTCACCACTCTTTCCCTTTCCTATGTTCCTCTCATTCATTGTGTTGTGTTCCCCTCAGACTGTTTATATGTCTAGCCATGGTGCAGAATTGATAAATCTGTGGATTATTCTCCTCTAATCCTCTCCCATTACACTCGGGGCTCACTCTGTCTCTCTCTCTGTCTCTCTCTCTAAGGCATGTACATGTACACAATTATAAGTACACACAAGGATCCACCCTTTGGCCAACACACATGCACGCACGTGCACTTTGCTTTACCGTTTGTCTTCTCTTCCACTCTGTCTCCGTCTCTCTGTAACAGGGTCATACTCAGGGTCAAACAGACTCCTTTCCACAGGGCAAGAAGCTTAGCAGGAAATAAAGGCATGAAATCTGTCAATAATTGAGAGAGGAGTAGAACATGTAATCTTACTTTAGGGCCAATTGCTCCATTATCTTGTGGCCATTTCAGCTTTGCTTTCATATTGCGCCACAGCGACCCTCTGTATTGATTTCCTGGCAGCCATTTTGTGTCTGAGGTGTTGAGTTTGATTCAGTTAAAGAACCTAACTAGTGGAACATAATCAACCATCAGCTCCTAAAAGGAACTGGAGAGTTGAATTTGAAAATTAGTAGATATTCTTGCAATCTGTTGTCATGTTTGTCATAGATTTGATATTTATGTTGCCAGTTTAATCTGGAAAACATATTAAACAGATTAGATTAGATTCCTTTATCAGTCGCACAAAGGGAAATTTGGTAGATATGTAGCTTTTGGACACACACACACACACACACACACACACACACACACACACACACACACACACACACACACACACACACACACACACAGTGTGCTGTCTGAGAAGCTGGTTCAGTTGGAGTTCTTTTAAACATGAGGACAAAAGAAGGTGGGAAAGTGAAACACATACTCAGATTTTAGTTGCTTGCTGACGTAAAGAAGTGATTTCAGGAGTAAGGAAAGCTTTGATGTGTAAACTCTCAAACTCTCCTCACTTCTCCTTTGGCACTATCATTTCTGATGTTTGTTTATTTGATGATTACAGAGAATGTGAAGTCAGACCTTTCAAACTAAAGCACACACATTTGATGATTACAGAGAATGTGAAGTCAGACCTTTCAAACTAAAGCACACACACACACACACACACACACACACCTCACAGAACTGTAAATGACTCAGAGCCACCTCTCTCTGGTATGATTAGACAAAATTGATAGCTGTAGATGTTGATCACCCAGAGAAGGCTGAAGACAGTGATCATGGGAATAGTAAAACCATTAATCCAAATCTCAAACACTTTTGCTCATTTAATGGATAATGACGAGTGGGGCTTTTCCCGGATGGCTGTTATACAGCGTAGTATTTTAATGTTTTTAGGATATAATACAATTGTGAATAAATGTCAGTTGACGGGAAAATAAATCTGGAAAAAGTCTTCCACAATTCAGCAAGGGAGAATCAGAGAAAAACGGACTTTGCGATGGCCGGGAATCGAACCCGGGTCAACTGCTTGGAAGGCAGCTATGCTCACCACTATACCACCATCGCTTGACGTTATTGCGAAAACATTTTGTAGTATTAAAAGAAAGCATACCAGTCAGGATCGTAGTTCTTCGAACTGTGATGTTATTGTGCCGTTACAAACCCTTTACTTGTATTTTTTTTAATCTTCGAACCATTCATGGACTATGCTGTTGAGGGAGTTGAGTGTTGCTTTCTCAATTCACGCAACTGCCCCTTTCCGTAGCATTTACAAGCGGCGACATGAGTCTAAATCACAGCCCCGTATCACTCAGTCAATTGTCCTCTCACAGTCCGAGTCATACCCACTAAACAAACGCATGTCAATATGAAGAGCACAATTAAACAGCATGGGTTTACAGCATATATCCCATCCCCATAATCCCCTGTCTCGAATTGCGTAACACCGGGCGGACATGCCCCTGGGTCGCTACAATATTCTATTTTGGTATTAATCCGTGTACTGAACCACAACGTGACACGTAAACTTGGACCTGGTGTTAATCCTTTTACCTTGTACTTTATCTCTTTTTAATGCATTTTCACGCCTTCGTGAAGCACTTTGAATTGCCTTCATGTATGAAATCCATCCATCCATCATCGACCGCTTAAGAAGACATGCATGTTAGGATTAATTATCCCACCTGGGTCACTAAGCAAAGTAATAGGAAAGTAAACTGGCCTTTGGTCGCCTGGCACTGCGGCTATTCACTGCTCTCATACAATAGGTTGAGTTGAATACTCAACAATAATTTATTGTTGTATAGCTCTATGGGAATTTGGGGGTATTCCGTGGGGTTTATTGTGTTTGGGATTTGTTTGTGTTCTTTCGGATGCGTGTTGCTCATGTGTTGAATGAAGTATTGATTAAGTTTCCCAGCATTGGAGTGGGGCCCAATCAGAGTTGGGGTCAGAGTTCGCCGAAAAGCGAGAATTCGCGGGTCTCGGAGAAATGAGAGAGAAGGAGGAGAGGGAGAAGAAGCGCGATGCGTGAGGTCACACTGGCACACTGCTAGTCAAAAGTATAGTTTGTGGAACGACACTATATATGTATATTGTAGTTAATGTGTTTAGGCAAACAGACAGTGAGTCTTGTGCTGACATTCTATAGTAATACAGCTGTCACAACGTGTTTAATATCTAAACCTCAGACCGAGTTTTCGACCAGGATACAAGCTTGTCAGCCCGACGTAGCTTAATTCCGTTTAAGGATCCAATGACTTCGCATCGGAGTAATCAGCCAAGTACTTGTCCATACGTCGTCTCCAATATCTCCGTGGACCGAACACAACTGATGAGGACTGCAGTGACGAGGTTTCCACACCCAGCACCGCTGAAATGGCGTCGCTATCATGGTGAGGAGGACAACCATTAGAAGTTTTATTTCTTGGCGCTCTGGGCGCAAATCAGCCATCTTGTCTGAGGCTTCAGCAAGCGCCAGTATCGACAAAGGCCGGCTTCTCTCTGCCGACACTTGTTGGGTACCCAATATTATTTGAGTTAGTATATATATATGTGAATATGTACATTTTTATTTAATACTTTTTCAAGTAAATATTTTAACTTGATTCTTCAGGATATTTGCAGATTTATTTGAGTAGCTTAGGGCATTAATTAATATCAGAGAGAGAGAGAGATCTCTCGTTGCATTGGAATTCGGGGAGTGCACTCAACAGTAATCGCTAGACAAGCTAGGGAGCTATCAGGTATGTACGATGATAAATAGATAGTCACAAAAAGAAGCGAATCAGTTCAACTGGATCAGAAGTTAATTTAGAAATAGATTATTATTCTAAATAAACTTCCGATCCAGTTAAACGGATTCACCTCTTTTTGTGAATTCCATACCTGGATTATTGAGCATGCACCAAGAGATAAATAGATAAAGCTTCTTCTTATGCCAAATCGGGTCGTGGCGTCATGCTGGAGACTGTCCTGGTGCACAGTGGGTGAAAAATGTGTATCAACTGCAATTTTCGTTTTGCACTGTATCAATTACTGCTGATGGAAAAGTGAGAACGAGTTGGAGACTCTTCGCCAGTTACCACTTGATATGTATATTTTATAAGCGGAAAGTAACATTGTTACCCACAGTGGATTAAGGATAGTTATTATCGATATGCTAACACAATTGCATAAAGAGCTGGAGATGCCGGGGATTGAACCCGGGGCCTCATACATGCAAAGCATGCGCTCTACCACTGAGCTACATCCCCTACGCTGTAGAGGCATCACTTGATGCATTTTGATCTGGGATCTGAATGTGTGGAGGAGAGATGCTGGAGATACTAGGAGAAGGATGGTGAATATGTAGCTGCCAGGCAAGAGGAAAGGAGGAAGACCAAAGAGGAGGTTTATGGATGTTGTGAGAGAGGACATGTAGGTGTCTGGTGTGACAGAGGACAGAAGACAGAAAGAGATGGCGATGGATGAGCCGGTTTAGCGGCCCTTAATGAGAGCAGCCAAAAATAACCGTAGCAGTAGATGCAGCTTGCTGCAGGCAATTAGTTTCTGGCAAATTATCATGTTGTGGCATGACATTACTTCCCTGGGGGTATGTTCATGCCTAAACTAAAGCTAGGGTCTTGCATCATATATAAAAGAGTCCACAGCAGCAACATAGGTGTCAATTTATAATTACGCATATTGGCTCTCTCTTAATGACATACTATGTACCAACATCATTTTATTCATTATAAAGTTTAACTAGTAAAAGTTTTAAAAAGTGCTGAAGATGAAATGAGCCATGACAAAAAGAGGTGGGGATATGTCCCCAGCATAAATGATGTCTATGTCTTCCACTGGCAAAACAAACCTGTTTTATTGCTAATGATTCTGACTGCGATATGTGGTGTAGCAATTAAGTGTGCACCAGATCAAAATGTATCAAGTGGTTCTCCCACAGTGTAGGGGATGTAGCTCAGTGGTAGAGCGCATGCTTTGCATGTATGAGGCCCCGGGTTCAATCCCCGGCATCTCCACAATGTTTTAGTAATCATGTTTGCTTGTCAGAAATGACTATCCTTCAACTGCCTTGTATAATAACTCTAGACTAGAAAAGCACTATATAGAACGGAATTTCTTTATCATTTTTGGTCTGTTCTGTACATATAACATGCAAGTGAATTATTGACATACTGACCGTCTAAGCCTTTCATGTGAATTTTCCGTCAACAGAAATAATCATAAATAGTCATATTTACTGTGTAAGCTAACTTTGATTATATTGCACGTCATACACGAAGATGTTCTAATTGTGATATGTAAAGACATAAAACGAGATTTGAGAGAGATTAAGAACAAGGTAAAACGATTAGTACCGAAATAGAACATTGACACAAAAGTAAAAGTAAATAAACGATTCACAAAGCTGTAATAACCAACAGAGTTTATGTGATAACTTAATAAAATGCAATAGTGAACAAAAACATTTTTATCACTTCAGGTAGTCTGTTCTGGCTCTGAGCTGCATAATGACTGAATGCTGCTTCACCATGTTTGGCAGAGCAGCATTAGATGATCCGAGAGGTCTGGAAAAGCAGGTCAGTGATGAATTTTGGCTCTGAATCATAAAAAAAACAACTTATAAACAAGGAGCAGCACTTTAAAATCCATTCATTGATTCACTGGAAGCCAGTGACATGATCTGAGAACAATACTGATGTTTTTAGTCTTCCTTGTCCTTCTGAGTACACACATGGGTTCAGAATTTCATGCCACAGGATATCTTATTGCCTTGTTCAGGATTGTGAGGTTGATATGCAAACTAGGTATATTTGCTCTCCACAATGTTATACTGTACTGGTTATGTTGAAATATGATGACAATGATCAAGAGTATGTGCACACATTTGACAGAGTGTTAATTAGATTTGCCTACACCTTAACCTGAGTGCAGCCTGCTCAACAGGCTGGGTTAAATGCAGAGATTTTAAAAAATGTACAATGAAAGCTTCTTCTTTACTAGCTTTTGCTTGCTTTTACTATTTGGGTTAGTCTCACTAACTTTTTTTCTTCTTGAAATAAAGCGCATGTTATTTTCCTGTCTAGCGATGGTGGTATAGTGGTGAGCATAGCTGCCTTCCAAGCAGTTGACCCGGGTTCGATTCCCGGCCATCGCAAAATCTTTTAAAAATTTGCGGAAAACTACCATTCAGAGTTGTTTTTTTTAAAAACCCCAACAGCTGGGAGTCATTTGCGTTTGTGTGTGATCCTGAAGACATATAATACTACGCTGTACATCAGTTTTTCAGAGTGACGTCCCACCGTCAGTATCCATTAAAATGAGCAAAAGGTTTCTGGATTTGGATAAATGTTCTTATCATTATAGCTATGATCACTGTCTTTAGCATTCTCTGTATGAGCAACAACTACAGGTATCAATTTTGTCTAATCATGCCATAGACAGATGGCTCGGAGTCATGTATAGGTCTCTGTGTGCGGTTATTTCATTTTAAAAGGTCTGACATCACATTCTTTAATTGACAGAAAAACACATCAAATAGAATACTACAAAGGAGAATAGAAGAGCCATAGTTGAGAGCTGTCTTTTCAGAATAGCAAAGCTTTTGTGATAATTGGCTGTACAAGTGAAATAGACTTGACTTGACTTATCCCTCACCTTCCTTCTGTCAGCACACAACTAAAATCTGTGTATGTGTTTCTGTTTTTCACTTTTGTTACAGTCATGCTTAAGGGAAGCATCCATCCATCGTCAACCACTTAAGTAAAGTCAGGTTGCGGGGTGTTTAAAAGAATACCTACCTAACAAGATTCTAAGATACCACAATGTGTATGTGTGTGTGTGTGTTTGTTGAAGGTTTTTCTATCCTTATGGACACAACTGTTCCTGAATAGGACAGAAAAACCCCAAACCACCCACCAATAGGAAAGGGGTCTGTTTTATGTTTAAGACTTAGTTTTAGGGTTAAGATTACAATTAGATTGAAGTTAGGCTAAGGGTTAAGGTTAGGCGTGTGGTTATGATGGTTAAGATTAAGGGTGGGGGAATTAATGTAGTCAAGTATAGGGTGATATGGCACATGATTGAATGGATGTCTTATGAATATATGCATGATTGTATGAATGTGTATGCGCATTTGGGGTTGTATATAGTTTTGAAAGAGTAGGTATGAGTGGATGAAAATATACAGGAGATTTTGTCTGGGGTGAAGGTGTAACTGACTTTGATTAAATTTGATCAGATTGATAATTTCAAAATCTTTATTTACATGAGACTGCACATCATTTAACTTAAAATAAGTTTTTGGAAGACTTCCTTCCATATTAGAATCTCTGTTATCTTCACATGTGTTCTGTCTTTAATTATTATTATATTGTGTGTTGTTGTGAGAATGTATGGCAAATATGATTTGTTCGTTGCTTTTTTGTCTGCTGTTTCAGGTCAACTGGGTTGTCCTGGCCACAACTCAGGTGACCTTGAAAATCAATTTTGCAAATTACTGGTAACTATTAGATGAATAAGAAATACCTTACAGAGACAATTTAGACCTGATTTGTACAGAAATTTGTTATTTTGTTTTGAAAAAAAATCATCGTTGTCGGCAGGATTCGAACCTGCGCGGGGAGACCCCAATGGATTTCTAGTCCATCGCCTTAACCACTCGGCCACGACAACTATAATATAATCAGTAAAAACAAAGTATCTATTCATGGTCAAGAATCAAGGCAAAAACGTTGAATCAGTTTATCTAGATACAACCTTTATTGAGAGACATTTCATCACGGGGCCATGTAAGCTCGGGAGTAGAATACATGCTCTGGAAACTAATGAGCCAGAAGCTGAAAGTTCCAACCCACTGCAGGGTATCAGAAAGGGGATCCAGCCATAATCCCCCATGCCTTCCCTGGGATGTACTGGTGAGCCATCCAGGTTGTTTCTCTGCCTGCCTCCCAATGAGCACAGAGATAGACACCAGCACATCTACAACCTGACTTCAGATAAGTGGTTGATGATGACACGATATGACATGACATGTCATCATTCATACAGGTGGCATCTTCAGTCTCAGCTGACTAGAGATATCCCCACCCTTATAAACCATTTATTTGCATAAGAACCAAAACAAATAATTTAATATGCAAAAAAACAAAAAGTCTACCTTACTACTCTCTTCCTCATTCAGTGCATAAACATTCAGCAGTTGAAATTCTTCATCCGAGTGCTCAAATGTAATCTATCACTCTCCGATCATCCACAATCACTCTGTGTAGATGACATCCCTGATGACATCTGGATTTCAGTCGTCTGAAGTCAGAGGAAACACAAAGCACCTTTTTCTATAGGCTTCAAACCTGTGCAGGGAACCCCAATGGATTTTGAATTCATTCATCAATGTAACCACTCAGCTACAGCAATTATATTGGGTTTTATTTTATGTTTCTCTCTTTATTACTCAAATGGGGAAATGACTATGTGCAAAGCGAAGTGGTGCAAAAGCGCATGAGTGTTGCACTATTGTGGTACTCAAAATATTTTCCCAAGGTTGGAAGGTCTGGAGAAAGATGCAAAAGACTTTACATGAATTGACACTACATTTACCAAGGGACCTGTCAATTTTGCCAAAGACTTTTTGCTAGAGGGTAGACAAACCCACTCATCCTTGAGACTACCTGCCTCATTTTGTTTTCAACCAAGGGACCTGTTTTCTCTAGTAGGGATGGAGTATACACTACTTGACCAAAAGTATGTGGACAACTGAACAACACACCTATATGTGCTTGTTGAACAGCTCATTCCAAAGCCATGTGTATTACGATGAAATTGGTCTTTCCTTTGCATTTATAACAGCTTTTAGGAAGGCTTTCCACAAGATATTGGAATGTGGCTGAGGGGATTTGCTCCAGTTTAGCCGCAAGAGCGTTAGTGAGGTCAGGCACTGATGTTAGCGGGGAAGAATTGGCTCGTAGCTGGCATTCCAGTTCATCCCGAAGATGCTCAATGCAGTTGAGGTCAGGACTGCCTGCAGGCCAGTCAAGTTTCCCCACACCAAACTCGGCAAACTATGGCTTTATGAATGAACGTCTTTACAACTGAAGACTTTACATGAATGAGCACCAGGACTTTACCGAGAGACTTACATATTTTTGATGGGATGCTAGTCCAGCCCTCTCAGTTACCCTCGAAATGTTGAGAATTTGTTTCATGGTGAGGGACCTGTTTGGCCTTGTGAGAATAGAAGGTTAATTTTAGGGAAAACCAGATGGAAATGGAGATGCTGATGATTGATCCCAGATATTCTTACATCCAAAGCCTGCATTCTACCATGGAGCTACATCTCCAATTGTTGTTTGGAAGCTCATGTTAATTGTCAGAAGAAAAAAAAAACATTTACCCAACTAGTCGTTTTTTGGCCATAGCTGTATTGTGGTATTTTCCTCCAGAGCTTGTTGAAACAAAGCAGAGAACCACATTGACAACCATTATATTATTAAAATCCACTGTTTCTCCAAAGTACCTTTGGGTTTATTATTTGGCTCTGCGTAATTTTCTTATCCATAGTCATGTTTTATTTTGAATCTCTAAGTCAAGATGGCGGGAGGGTTCATCACCACAGTAATGCATTATTGTTATTAATTACAATTATTAGATCTTATAATTATTATCACATTAATACTCAGTACTACCATCACTGACCGTCGCAGCCAAATGACCTGACTAGAACCTATGTTGGTTGTTATCAAGCAACAGCTGGAATTATGGCTCCCTTTATTTGATGAATGTTATGTGGTATCCTTTTTGACAGTTAGCATCTCTATGTGGGGAGTGAGTAATCTTTTCTATTTCCCAACAATCTATCATCGGAGAAAATGATAGATTGAACGGAAATGTAAATCTCCGTTGTCGGCAGGATTCGAACCTGCGCAGGGAAACCCCAATGGATTTCAAGTCCATCGCCTTAACCACTCGGCCACAACAACTCTTGCATTGTTTTTTTATTTTTATATTCTCACTGTAGTACTAAATTCTCAACAAACAGGAGAGAATGATGTAAAAGAGACTTTGCGTGAATGAACATTCTCCCACTACCAAGATACTTGTATATTTCTTCATGGGATGATAGCCAAAGGATTTCATACAGGGTAGACCAACCTAATCATCCTCGGGACTACTGATCTCATTTATTTTCCAGATGAGGGACTTATTTTGCCTTGTAAGGTATCTAAGGTTGAAGATACAGTCCAAACAAAACTATTAATAAATATAGATGCTTGGGATTGTTCCCAGTACCTCATACTGGGCACAGTGTTTAATCTGTCCACCATTATAACTGCATAGGGACTGAGGCTGAGTGAGCTAGTTGGTTTATTAGCTAGGTAGTTAACTGGGAACGGGTTTCCTATTTCTTTCTGTTTCTCTAGAACAGCTTTAAGGTAGCTCATATGGTCAGTGGTGCTCTTGCCATATGCATTTATTTATATGAGAGCATATTCTACCCTCTGTGTTATTATGGAATTCTATGAAATCTGTATTGTTCTTTTGTTGCTTTTCTTTCTCAGCAGCAGAGTGCATGCCTTCAAGTCACGTGTAGCGGGTTCCTATCCTGCCGTGGGGCTTGGTATATGTGAGCCATTCTTTATAAAGTGCTTTGAGTGGTCCCAAGACTAGAAAAGCTCTGCATTAGAACAAGTCCATTTACTATACATGAAAGCAGGCAGTCTAACAAGGAGATACATCCCCAACTGTTTAAATTGTTGTAATTTGTCAGAAAATCCAATTTCTGCACAATGCATTTTTGTAAGTTATTTCTTCAAAGCCGCAAAATACATAAAATACCCTTTCCATTAAGGAATGCTGCGTGTTCTCCAAAAACACCTTTTTTTCTATTGGTCAGTTTCATTTTATTGTAGTCCATCACCAAATAAGGGTTTAGATTCTAAGTGATGGACAGAATTAAGCTTTGTAAACTATGTGAACATAACAGCACACAGAGAGGATTTATTATCTTAGTCTTGTGTCAGCAACCTACAATGATTCATTGAACTACAGCTTGAAATTCATATCCATAGCTTGTCTGAGGAAAGGTTTGTGCAGCATCTTCTCTTGGGGCATTGACACCATTGTCTCGTTCACCGATATCTATTGTTAGAAGAAAGCCACTAACAGTCATTGACATGATCAAATCTGTGCGAGGAAGCCCCAATAGGTTTTGAGTCCATCCCTTAACCACTCAGCCAAGAGCATAGCCTTTCAATCTGCTCCTCACATTAATTTCCCATCTTCTTTCTCCCTCCTCCATCACCCCTCTCTCATCGTCATCATTCTCTATTTGGCCGTTTTTCATTTCCTCTCCACACTTCCCTCCTCCATCATTCTTTATACACTTCTCTCCTTTTAGTTTTCATAACCCTCACCCATCCCTCTTCATCTGACTGGCTAGTTCTGTCAGCTGAGCTGTGGAGCTTGATCTAGAGTGAGTTGAGTTTAAACACACAGAAATAACTTTGTGATACTGGTTTAAACTTATTATGAAATGCCATGTGAGCTCTAGGGAGCAAACTTATTCTTGACCAGGGTCCTGACTATTGGATGAAGCATTGGGGTGAAACTTTGATGTGCATTCCATTGTGAACATCTTGGTTCATGAGTGCATCAGAATTATGATTGTGTCGGCTTCTACAGTGTTCAAATGTGTTTTGGTGCCTGTACATCTGCAACGTGCACTTGTGTGTGCAGCACAGTTGTCAGGTTATTGAAATGCCGCTAATGTATTTATCCGGTTCCAGACATGTGTTTCCAATGTTCTTTTAAAACACTGCCGACAACACACAACCACACACACACTTACCCACTCCCTTACACACACACACACACATATATATATATATACACACACACACACACACATAAAGCCTAAAGACATACAAACACTTCCATACACAAACATACATGAACACACAAAAGTACGTACACATCTACGCCTCTTTTTGGTTTCATCTTGAGACTCGAAGCCATATTTAGTGTTTTTAATTAAAATCTCTGTGAAGAAACACTTACCATGTGTCAGGGATGTGAATAGTAAATGGATTAGTTCTTATTTAGTACTTTACTAGTCTAGCGACCACTCAAAGCACTTTACAACAAATGTCTCAAATTTACTGAGAATGGAGGGATTAAGGCCGGATGGCCTTTTCCTGCCTTTTCCCGCAGTGGGATACGATCTGCCTCGCCCGATTTGACAGCGCGCGGTAGTGAGTGAACTGCAATAAAAATGTAGCATCTGTAAAAGTATAGTTACTTGATTTAAAAATAAGAAATGGCTAAAACCATGATCAACGAGGATTAGGAGAATGTCTCTCCTCTTCCTACTTTCCCATGTGATGCCAAGTCAAGTCAGATTTATTTGCATAGCCCAGAATCACAAAGCGGTCTCAGGGGGCTTTAAAATCAGCACAGTATTTGACACCCCTTGTCCTTAGACCCTCGATCAGATGTGGAGAAACTCCATCAAAAAACATCAGGGGGGGTAGGAGAAACCTCAGTAAGAGCTATGGAGCAGGGATCCCTGCTCCAGAACAGACAGGTGTCAAATGTACAAAATACGCAAAATTAACAGAACTATAAAGTAGCATCATAGCGTGTGTGTCTGTGTGTGTGTTTGATATAATACAATAATCTAGGGACAGTGCATATTAATAAACATTTAACATGTAAATATGCCAGATTTAGCCCCCAGACTAATTTCCATCTGCTGTTTCAAGCAGTTAGGGGTTCAGTGTCTTTCTCATGGACTTAACACACCTTCTGAAGTAACTGGGCGTTAAACCACAAATCTTTTGATTACTAGATTACCACCCTATCTCCTGAGCTATGCTGAACCTATATAGGAAAGTGAATTGAAATGTATGTTAAAAAGAATTACACATAACATACTTTTAATCATTTAATGGGGTACATGAAAACCTTGAGGTAGTACTGGATACTGATGATGGAGAGAGAGAGAGAGAGAGAGAGAGAGAGAGAGAGAGAGAGAGAGAGAGAGAGAGAGAGAGAGAGAGAGAGACATAGAGAGAGAGAGAGAGAGAGAGAGAGACAGAGAGAGAGAGAGAGACCGACCACCTGCACCATTTACCCACTCTAATCCTCTGTACACTGGTGTATTATAATAATGGCTGTTGCATATCTTCTCCAGCATGAGCAGGCAGACA